>OY282410.1:13016156-13018825 GCA_958295455.1 Coleophora deauratella | reverse complement strand
AACCTAACCTAACCTAACCTAACCTAACCTAACCTAACCTAACCTAACCTAACCTAACCTAACCTAACCTAACCTAACCTAACCTAACCTAACCTAACCTAACCTAACCTAACCTAACCTAACCTAACCGAACCTAACCTAACCTAACTAACCTAACCTAACCTAACCTAACCTAACCTAACCTAACCTAACCTAACCTAACCTAACCTAACCTAACCTAACCTAACCTAACCTAACCTAACCTAACCTAACCTAACCTAACCTAACCTAACCTAACCTAACCTAACCTAACCTAACCTAACCTAACCTAACCTAACCTAACCTAACCTAACCTAACCTAACCTAACCTAACCTAACCTAACCTAACCTAACCTAACCTAACCTAACCTAACCTAACCTAACCTAACCTAACCTAACCTAACCTAACCTAACCTAACCTAACCTAACCTAACCTAACCTAACCTAACCTAACCTAACCTAACCTAACCTAACCTAACCTAACCTAACCTAACCTAACCTAACCTAACCTAACCTAACCTAACCTAACCTAACCTAACCTAACCTAACCTAACCTAACCTAACCTAACCTAACCTAACCTAACCTAACCTAACCTAACCTAACCTAACCTAACCTAACCTAACCTAACCTAACCTAACCTAACCTAACCTAACCTAACCTAACCTAACCTAACCTAACCTAACCTAACCTAACCTAACCTAACCTAACCTAACCTAACCTAACCTAACCTAACCTAACCTAACCTAACCTAACCTAACCTAACCTAACCTAACCTAACCTAACCTAACCTAACCTAACCTAACCTAACCTAACCTAACCTAACCTAACCTAACCTAACCTAACCTAACCTAACCTAACCTAACCTAACCTAACCTAACCTAACCTAACCTAACCTAACCTAACCTAACCTAACCTAACCTAACCTAACCTAACCTAACCTAACCTAACCTAACCTAACCTAACCTAACCTAACCTAACCTAACCTAACCTAACCTAACCTAACCTAACCTAACCTAACCTAACCTAACCTAACCTAACCTAACCTAACCTAACCTAACCTAACCTAACCTAACCTAACCTAACCTAACCTAACCTAACCTAACCTAACCTAACCTAACCTAACCTAACCTAACCTAACCTAACCTAACCTAACCTAACCTAACCTAACCTAACCTAACCTAACCTAACCTAACCTAACCTAACCTAACCTAACCTAACCTAACCTAACCTAACCTAACCTAACCTAACCTAACCTAACCTAACCTAACCTAACCTAACCTAACCTAACCTAACCTAACCTAACCTAACCTAACCTAACCTAACCTAACCTAACCTAACCTAACCTAACCTAACCTAACCTAACCTAACCTAACCTAACCTAACCTAACCTAACCTAACCTAACCTAACCTAACCTAACCTAACCTAACCTAACCTAACCTAACCTAACCTAACCTAACCTAACCTAACCTAACCTAACCTAACCTAACCTAACCTAACCTAACCTAACCTAACCTAACCTAACCTAACCTAACCTAACCTAACCTAACCTAACCTAACCTAACCTAACCTAACCTAACCTAACCTAACCTAACCTAACCTAACCTAACCTAACCTAACCTAACCTAACCTAACCTAACCTAACCTAACCTAACCTAACCTAACCTAACCTAACCTAACCTAACCTAACCTAACCTAACCTAACCTAACCTAACCTAACCTAACCTAACCTAACCTAACCTAACCTAACCTAACCTAACCTAACCTAACCTAACCTAACCTAACCTAACCTAACCTAACCTAACCTAACCTAACCTAACCTAACCTAACCTAACCTAACCTAACCTAACCTAACCTAACCTAACCTAACCTAACCTAACCTAACCTAACCTAACCTAACCTAACCTAACCTAACCTAACCTAACCTAACCTAACCTAACCTAACCTAACCTAACCTAACCTAACCTAACCTAACCTAACCTAACCTAACCTAACCTAACCTAACCTAACCTAACCTAACCTAACCTAACCTAACCTAACCTAACCTAACCTAACCTAACCTAACCTAACCTAACCTAACCTAACCTAACCTAACCTAACCTAACCTAACCTAACCTAACCTAACCTAACCTAACCTAACCTAACCTAACCTAACCTAACCTAACCTAACCTAACCTAACCTAACCTAACCTAACCTAACCTAACCTAACCTAACCTAACCTAACCTAACCTAACCTAACCTAACCTAACCTAACCTAACCTAACCTAACCTAACCTAACCTAACCTAACCTAACCTAACCTAACCTAACCTAACCTAACCTAACCTAACCTAACCTAACCTAACCTAACCTAACCTAACCTAACCTAACCTAACCTAACCTAACCTAACCTAACCTAACCTAACCTAACCTAACCTAACCTAACCTAACCTAACCTAACCTAACCTAACCTAACCTAACCTAACCTAACCTAACCTAACCTAACCTAACCTAACCTAACCTAACCTAACCTAACCTAACCTAACCTAACCTAACCTAACCTAACCTAACCTAACCTAACCTAACCTAACCTAACCTAACCTAACCTAACCTAACCTAACCTAACCTAACCTAACTAACCTAACCTAACCTAACCTAACCTAACCTAACCTA
>OY282410.1:12721156-13011156 GCA_958295455.1 Coleophora deauratella | reverse complement strand
TCATGCAGCCGCCTTCTCCTTCCCCTTCTCCGCCTGCGTTGCGCTGGAGCGAGAGGATCATCCTCCCGCTCGCGCTCCGCTGCCTCCTTCTGTGAGATGACCTCTTCACAGAAGGAGGCGACCGCCGCCCATGCCCTCTCGCCCCCCAACATGGCATTGACCACGCTGGGAAGCGAGAGGTCCGGCCCCACCGCCGCGACCAAGCTACGGCGCTGCTCGGACCACGACGGGCACACTTCTAGAGTGTGCTGCGCCGTGTCCATAGCCGCGCCGCAGTCATGGCAGGATGGGTTCTCCTCTCTTCCGATTCGATGCAGGTACGTTCCGAAGCAGCCATGCCCGGACAATACCTGCACCAGACGGAAAGAGAGGAACCCTTGGGACCGCTCGAGCCAGTCTTCCAGGACTGGCCCGAGTGCGTCCAGCGTTCGCCGGCCGAAGGTGGCGGTGGCGAGGTCCTCCGCCCAGTGTTGGACGATGGCGTCCCTCGCCTCCCGCCGAACGGCCTCCCGCTCTTCTAGGGCCGGGCGCTCCCCGAGCGCTCTCCGACCCGCCGTCCACTCGTATACTCTGGCTAGCACCCACGCCTCGAGCTCCCAAGGAGGGGTGCCAGCCAGCGCGCACGCCGCCGCGAAGCCAACCGAGCGGTAGGCCCTCGCCACCCGCTGTGCAATGGCCCTTTGGGGCCGACGGATGGCGGCAGCGTTCTCCCTCCTGGAGAGGGAGTCCGCCCAGATGGGGGCCCCATAGAGGGCCATACTCCTCAAGATGCCGGCGTACAGACGCCGGCATCGCGCGCTAGGCCCCCCCAGGTTGGGGAGGAGCCACGATAGGGCACCCGCGGTCTTCAGCAGGCGCGACGACAGCCCGCTAAAATGCGGGCCGAAGCGCCACCTGCTGTCGAGTATAAGGCCCAGATACTTCATCTGGGCCTTAACCTCCACCCTGACGCCCTCCACGAATATGTGGGCGTCAGGCGGGGTGCGCTGCCGAGGTCCGTGAAAGAACACGGCCTCGGTCTTATGCAGCGCCACCCTCAACCCTAGGCGGTGGATCCTTCCCGCCACCAAGGATCCACCTGCCGAGGCCAGACTGGCCGCCTCTCCAAACGAGCTCCCCCGGGCAGTGAGGAGAGTGTCATCCGCATAGCAGATGACACTCGTGCCACGGAGGAGGGTTCCCCGCAGAAGCCAGTCGAATCCGATGTTCCACAGGAGTGGTCCTAGGACCGAACCCTGTGGAACACCAGACTCGACGCTGAATCGCCGGAGACGGCCAGTCTTGTCCACGAGGAGGACCGCCCGGTCCTCCAAGTAGCTGGCCAGGAGGTCCCTCAAGTAAAGTGGCACTCCGTGAAACCGGAGTGCCTCTATGATGGTGGCGTGAGGGACGGAGTTGAAGGCGTTGGCTATGTCAAACGACACGGCCAACAATCCGTCCCTCGCCTCCACTGCCTCCTTCACTTGGCCCTTGAGCCGGGCCAGGGCGTCCACAGTCGAACGCTCAGCCCGAAAGCCGAACTGAGCGTCCGAAAGGTCGGGCCCGACCCCCCGCAAGTGGTTGTTGAGGCGGGCGGCGATGATCCCCTCGAACATCTTACCAACCTCATCGAGCAAAACGATGGGTCGGTATGCCGAGGGGGAGTCCGCCGGGCGCCCCTCCTTCCGAAGGAGGCACAACTGTCCCTCCTTCCATGGTTTCGGGAACCTCCTCGATGCGAAACACGCACTGAAGAGGTCCCGAAACCTTTCCTCCATTTGGGTGGCGGCGATGGCCACCACCCTTGCGGGGACTCCGTCTGGACCGGGGGCGGTCTTTTTGGGGCGGAGACGAAGGACCATCGCCTCCACCTCCGCCTCCGTGACTGGAGGGACTTCCTCCTCCAGCGGGACCACCCCTTGCGGGGGATCCATCGTTGGTGGGGTGAAGTTGTCCCTGCGGGGAAACAGGGACAGGACCACCCCATCCAGCAATGCCGGCTCGAGGGTCTCGGCAACTGGGGGACCAAAGGGGCGCAGCTTGTTGCGCGCCGCCTTATATGGTCTCCCATACGGGTCGTTGTCGAGACCCTCCAACATCTCGGCCCTCGCCGAATCCTGGGCGGCGCCCATTGCCGACCTGAGGACCGTCCTTGCCTCTACGTATAATTCGTAGAGGCGGTCCTCATTGTCCTGATCACGTGGACGCCGCCGCCGGCTCCGCGTGTAGGCCCTCCTGTCCGCTACACAGGCGGCCCGGAGTTCAGCCAGCTCCTCCGACCACCAAAAGACGGCACGTCGGGGAGGTGGACGGCAGGACCGAGGCATGCTAGAGTTGCATACCTCGGTCAGGGACCCCCTCATTTGGGACGCCGCAGCGTCTACGTCCAGCCCATCAACAGGTGGTGAGAGCCAGTCCTGGATGAACGCCGCCTCCCCGGCCGCCTCTCGGTCTAGGCGGGTGAGAGCCCACCGTGGGAACGGGGATCGGCCCGAGGGTGTCAATCCCCGGGGGCTTTGGGTGGAGATATCGAACCGCACGTATCGGTGGTCCGATAAAGTCTCCACCTGCTCCACCCGCCAGTTCACGACGCGGGCGGCTAATGCGGGGGTGGCGAAAGTGAGGTCCACTATGGACCCCCCCTGCCGCCGCACACACGTGTGAACTGTCCCTCTGTTTAGGACGGACAGACCTGACGACGCCGCCCAGGCTTCGACGGCACGTCCCCGAACATCGGTGGCCGGGTTTCCCCAGACCACCGACTTGGCATTCAGGTCTCCCAGGAGAGAGACCTGACGCGGTGCCGCCCTGCCGATCACTGCGGCGAGGACTTCGAGAAAATCCTCAAAGTCCCTAAGAGGGCGGTTTGGGGAGAAATAGACCCCCACCAGGGCTATGTCACCCCACGCGGCGGCCACGTATCCCGGCCACCGAGCCGTCTCTATCACCCAGCCAGCGGCCAGGGACTGAGTAGGGCTCGGCAACCACCGCCACGTCCACCAACCACTCGGCCATGACCTGAACCAGCAGGTCCTGGGCCGTTTTACAGTGGTTGGTGTTCGTCTGGAGTATGCGATGTTGGACCTGCATTATTCGGTCACCATCGCACACTCCTCGTCAGCCGCCGCTGGAGCTGAAGCTTCGGCGGCGGCGGCGGCGGGCCGAGTTGCCGCCTGCGCTTTGCCCTTCTTTGGTGGAGGGTTGCACTTCAACCCCGCCATCACGTGACCCGCAGGTCTGCCACTTGCGGCGCACACCGCGCAATGCGGCTTGGCCACGTTGCAGGAGGCCGCCTTATGCCCTTCCTTACCGCAGCGAATGCAGGTGTCTGCCCTGTCCACTGCGGACGGGCAGAGAGCCCGGGCGTGGCCGATCCCGAAGCACTTGAAGCAGCGCAGAGGCTGATCTTCAAGCGCCCGGACCACGCACGAGCTGAGCCCCACACAAAGCCGTCTCTTAGCGAGAACGGCTTTTGCTGCTGCGACTGGACACTCCAGACGCATGGCACCCAAGCCACGGCGGCCGGGCCTAATGGCTCGGCTTTGTACCGCTGCGACGTCGCAGCCTCCTGCGGCTGCGACTGCCGCCACCACCTCCTCTTTGGTGACCGAGTCGTCAAGCTCGGTCACCTCCAAGGCCGCGGACTTAATGGGCCTCACAACCTTAGCCGCATCCGCATCCGCATCCGCATCTGCGTTTTCACCGCCGCGGGCCCCCGGAAACTCGAAAATTCGAGCTCCGGTTTGGGTACGGCGGCACGTGACGGCGCCGATCCCCAGTTGAGTGGGATCGGCGTTGGTACGAGCCCGCCTCAACACGGACTCGTACGTCTCACCTCGCTCCGCGGCCTCCGAGGTGAGCGTCACCACAACGGCTGCGGTCTTGGGAGGAACTAGCTTCCTCCTACCGGCGGATGCCCTTTTTGCTGCAGGGGCAGCAGTGGAGGGCTCGGGGGCCGACTTTTTCCCCCCTCTCCTCCTCTTTCCCTTGCCAGTCGCTGTGGACTGGCCGGGAGGGGCGGAGACGGTGGTGGCGGCCGGTGTCGCCTTTTTAGGCTTGCCCTTTCCTCTCCTGACCACCTCCGTCCATGGCTGATTGGACGGGGTGGTGGAGGGCAGAAGGGCATCCTCCATCTGGAGGTCAGGAGCAGGTTCAGTCTCCATTTCTACGCTCGTAGAGGGGACCGGTGGAGCTGCTCCTGATTTCTTCCCCTTGCCCTTGCCCTTGGAGGGCTTTGGGGCTAGGGGCTGTTCCCTCGGGACTGGCGTGGGGGTCGCCGACGACGGCCCGGGCCTGCTCGTCGTCTTGTCCGCCGCGAGCGGCGGTCGAAGACGCGTCTCCGGCAAGAGCCGGTCCTCAATACCTGCGAAGCAGGCTCTGGTGTAGGCCCTCTCCTCCATGACAACCTTGCGGATGATGTCCTCAAGGTTGGAGGGGGAGGCCTCCGCCACCGGTGCCTGGGAGGCCTGGGCTGGCCGAGCCGTGGCTTCAGCCAGCTTTGCGTGCAGCTGGCTCACCTCCGCCTGCAGGCGATCCACCTTCGCCTGCAGCTGCTGCGTTTCGTCGGTCGCTGTGCGTTGCACCAGCTCCCGCACGATACCGCGCATGCTCGCAGCCCGGCACTTTAGGGCCTTCTGAAAGGTCCCTTTCAAGTTGGAGGACTTGCAGGCGACCTCCACGATCTCCCGCTGGTCCTCCAGGGCCATCCGCTCCAGCTCCTCTAGCGAGTGGTCCGCATAGAGAACACTGGATGCACCATAGCCTGCCCCGGCCCTGTTGGCACGCGCCTGCCGCTCTCTGGCAGCGACCCTAGCTTCCAAGTCTTCTTGGAGCTTGGTGCGCCTCTCCAGGCTGAGCTGGCGTTTGGCGTCCTTCAAACCGACGTCATGCGTGTCGGCAACCGGTTTTTTGGCCTTTGTCTTTTTGGTCGTATTTGTGGCCGAGTCCGAGGATGTCCCGGACTCTTGCCTCAAGTAGGACCTCTTCCGCTCTTGGCAGCTTTTTCGTAGGGCTTTCGAACCTGTGTTCGACGCGCCCACAGCGAACTCTATGTCAGAGTTGTCCGACATGTCGTCCGCACGCCTAAACAAGCTAGCCGCAGGTGGTGCGCAGCTCGCTTCCAACGCCGAAGCGTTGTCGGGGTGGCCCTGAAAAGGGCCTTTTGGTTGGCTCTGGGAAGAGCCCTTAGATATAAAACGCCCAGAGGCGTCCCTCATAGGCTGAGGCCGAGCTAACGGACACTGCTGCCCGTTATCCGACATCGTTAACAAACGCACGATCAGCTGGGTCCCGCTCAACCTGAAACCGGAGAAACTCGACGGCCAGGGAACTGGGAGAACCAGGGAATCGCAAGAAACGCAAAGACAAGCAAGTCGCCTTCAGTCACAGTGCACTTTAGCCGCCGGCCTACCACTCCGTTACGGTGGATAGGCGCGACGTTTCCAGGGGACACGACGAGGACGTAAGCACTGTGGGGGGGTCCCCCAACCTAACCTAACCTAACCTAACCTTTTTTTTTTTTTTTTTTTTTAACGTGAGGAAATGCATTTACGCATACCAGGGCTCTGGGGAAAGCAACTGGTTATGTCGGGCTCAGCTCGGACTCGATGCTCCTACCGACTAAAACCTCACGATGTGCACTTCATCGGCCGGAGTGGAGCTTCGGGACCGCTTTCGCATGCTCCGCTGCTCCACGCACGCCGCTATCCGCCACAGCGGATCCATCTCGGAGCGGACATTAATCCACCCATTCTACTTGAGCGATGCCCGGGGACATATCGGGCATCGACTCCTCTGAAGAGCCTTCATCCAATCGACCATCAGACGTCCCCACGTCCAACGGTCTAGGCTCTTCCAGCGGAGACGGGGTTCGAGCCCGACTGGCCCTCCTCCGTCGCCGCGCCCTCCGGAGCGGTTGTGAGGCGGGATCTCTCTCCCGTTCCCGCTCTTCGGCCTCCCTTCTCGATACGACTGTTTCGCAGAAGGTGGCCACCGCCTCCCATGACCTCTTGCTGTCAAGCATTCTTTTTAGAATGGTCGGCAGCGAGAGATCCGCTCCCACAGCCTCTACCAAGAGTCGACGCTGTTCCTCCTCTGCAGGGCACTCCTCCAACACGTGCTGAGCCGTGTCCTCTTCATGACCGCATCGGTGACAAACCGGAGTTGGCTCCCTCTTGGCTACATGCCACAGATACCTCCCGAAACAACCATGTCCCGTAAGGATCTGTGTCATCCGGAACGTGAGGACTCCGTGCTTTCGCTGGACCCACTCACCGAGGATGGGACGCACGGCTTCAAGAAGCCGTCTAGCTCCAGTCCCCCTCTGTGTGGATCCCGCTAGCAGCCTCTCTCTCCATGACTCCAGTGCCGCCTCTCTGGCGATCTTCCGCCACTGCTCTACCTCCTGTGGTACAGGACGCAAATCTTGTTCATGCGCCTGGACCCTGCGCCGGTATACATTCGAAAGAATCCCAGCTTCAAGGTCCCACGGAAGGGAGCCTGCGAGGACACAAGCCACCTCGAGTGAAAGCGTCCGATATCCCCTGCACACTCTCACTGCCATAATCCTCTGAGACCTGAGGAGAATGGGGACCATCCTTGGGCTGAGACAGTTCGCCCATATTGGGGCGCCATAAAGGGCCATCGACCTTAGCACTGCCATATACAGGCGACGGCAGATTCCTCCTCCTCCTCCCAGATTAGGGAGGAGTTTGCTGAGAGCGCCAGCCGTTCCCAAGAGTTTGGGAGCCAATCGATTCAGGTGCGCCTCAAATGTCCACCTACTGTCCAGGACCAAACCGAGGTATTTCAGGGTTGGTCTCACGGCAATGGCAGTTCCGCCAACTACAATGTTTGATCCTGCTGGTGGCGCCGCACGAGGACCATGGAAGCAAATGGCCTCTGACTTGCTTAGCGCCACCCGCAGGCCCAATCTTCTAATCCTGCCCACGACCGCTGCGACTCCAGCCGTGACCAGGACAGCAGCCTCCCTATAGTTGTCTCCCCGGGCGGTTACCAACGTGTCATCAGCGTAGCACACCACGTCAACGCCACGAAGATTAGCGCCACGGAGGACCCAATCATACCCGATGTTCCACAGGAGAGGGCCTAAGGCCGACCCCTGCGGAACACCGCGCGCCATTGGACTCCGTCCCACTCCTTGCATCGTCGGGAAGACTACCTCCCTGTCAGAGAGGTAATCCCCAACGAGGCGTTGGAGATACTCCGGCACGTTGTGGAGCCTTAGTCCCTCCAGTATCGTGGTCCACGGCAGCGAGTTGAAGGCGTTGGCGATGTCTAAAGACACCGCCAACAGCACGCCACCCTTGGAGCACGCTTTCTCAGAGAGGTCGCGCAAGTAGGATATTGCATCCAGCGTCGAGCGACCCCTCCGAAAACCATACTGCGTGTCTGCCAAATTCGGGCCAACCGTCTCCAGGTGCATGGACAAGCGGGCAGCGACCACACGCTCCAGCAACTTTCCAGCCTCATCGAGGAGCACGATCGGTCGATAACCCCCCGGCTCATCTACTGGGCGTCCCTCCTTTCGAAGGAGAACTAGTCTCCCACTCTTCCACCGCTTCGGAAATCTGCCCTCCCGAAGACATCGTGAGAACAAATCCGCCAGACGTGTCTCCAGCGCATCCTGAGCAAGAGCCCAAGCGCGGCCGGGTATACCGTCAGGTCCCGGCGCCGTGTTTTTGGCCCTCATTCTGAGGACGGCGGCTCCCAGCTCTCCCAATGACACATCAGGAGGCGTTTCAGAGTCCAGCTCTCTCTGCATCACTACGATGGGAGGGACGAAGTCAGTTTCCGGAGCTGGAAACAGTCCTTCAACCACTCGTTGCAGAGTTTCCGGCTGCAGAGTGCAAGTGATAGGAGGAGTCCAGGGGCGCAACTTTTGCCGCGCCATGCGGTAAGGCCTACCCCACGGATCTCGCTCCAGTGTCTCCAGCAACTCCCTCCAGGCTCTCGCTTTGGACTCACTTATAGCCACGCGCAACGCCTTTGACGCCTCTCTGTAGGCAGCGTAGAGGGCAATCTCCTCTTCCTCCTCCCTATTTCTACGTCTACACTCAGGTTACAACGTAACTATTTTATACATTTAAGCTCCATATTCCGTTAAGAAAAAAATATATATAAATAGGTATATTGATATAGGAAGGAGGGTGTTTTAGTTTCAATATATTTTTACAACTTGAACTTTTTACCAACGATGCGACTGTGGCTGTGATTCAGTATCTACTTCTTTTGCGTATATTTTATTTAGTTATGGGTTCTTTCTTTTTGCATTTGGCGTAGTAATATAGGCTTTGATTATGTCATTCTGCGTAACTGGCATTCTGCGTAGGATTTTGCGAAAATTGCATTTGGCGTAAATATTTCACTTAGTGAAATTTTGGTATTAAGCGTACAATTTTGAGTTGGCATTATGCTATAAATTAAGGCTTGGCGTTTTAGATAAGTATTTGAAACTGTGCATCGATTGGGTTCGGTTTATTTTTCACAAAATAAAATAGTTTTCCCTTTTCTGCTACAGAATTAAATATTTGAAAAAAAATGGAATTAGATTGTAAATTTGACTATATTTGAGAGGATTTCGGTAAAGTAGTTAACAATTAAATAAATAAATAATAGTGACAATTTTTTTGATCATGAAGCTTCCAGGGGGTAATATCGAAGTTGACAAGTTACAGTACTTAGTAGAGAGGGAAAAAAAAAAGCGAAATAAAATTTGTTATTGTAGTTTATTTTTCCCTCAACCTTTGGTAGCTGGTTGGTAATAAGGTAAACGGTAATTTGTTTTGAAGGTAATGTTTTATAGGTAAAGGTAAAGGTCAGTAATTTTACTTAAAGAGCCGTGAGTAGTTAACAAACAGGGTTTCGGAACGTGATCGCAAAGATGTTTCGCATTTGTTTTATGTAATGTGTCAAGTTAATGATTTGTATAGGGATAAAATTTTAACTGGCCGGTTATAAATTTGTTGATTATTCAGGTATGAAAAGCTAAGATTTGTGAATATGTAATGTGATGTGAGATGATGGAGTGAGACTAGGTCTTGGGGTTTTTTTTTGGGGTTCCTGTATGAAGTGAAGAAGGATTGGCAAATGTTGTTAACTGGTCAGCTTTTTGGCATACGCTCCTAATCGTAATTACACAAGTGGCCTAACAGCAACGTTGATTTGAATTTATTTATTAAAGTTTGTTGTGTTAAGGCTAATACTCCACAAGAAGCTAAGATCTGAAATGATTACACTCTACATACTCCTGGTATGATTATTGTTGTGACTTGGGGGGAGTGTCGGTAAAGTTCTGGGATAATTGCCGGAGTAATATCTATCTTGCCTACTATGTAGAACAGCTGAGGGTTTTCAGAAGGGATAGTTAACATAATGGCCAGACTACTTCGCTGTGTCAGAAGACCTACCTGGCGCGACAGGGTTTGGACATTCTAGCTATTACTGCTGTATTCAGTATGTAGCTTTGACTCACAACCAGGGCCCCTTTCACTGGATTCTTGATGCTGGCAGAGGATGGTGCTTTTACATTCTGTCTTAGTCCATATTGTGCATTGCCAACGAGGCACAACAGAAGAAATGCCAGGTTTAAACACACACTCACATAGGGATTCTAGTAAACTCCACTTAATTTTAATTTAAAGTTTATTACAATTTTAAGATTTTTATTTTTTTAATAATTAACAAGCATTACATAATTGATAGTGGAGAATGCTAAATTGGGTGAATATGCCAACAAGGAAAATTAAATTTATGAAAATTATCAGTTTTGGTATCTGACAATTTTCAGGGGGTTGAATTGTAACGGCACACCTATGAATTTGGCATTTTCTTTATCAAATTAACTTGTTAAAACTGTTTCTAGGACACTGGTATGAGACGAAAGGCGTTTGTACAAAAGGCACCAGTGCCATTGCCACCGGAGCAAAAGGCGTCGGTGCCATTGCCGCCGGTGCCATTGCCGCTGGAGCCATTGCCACCGGAGCCTTTGGCACCAGTGCCATTGCCACCGGAGCAAAAGGCGTCGGTGCCATTGCCGCCAGTGCCATTGCCGCCGGAGCCATTGCCGCCGGAGCCTTTGGCACCAGTGCCATTGCCACCGGTGCAAAAGGCGCCGACGCCAAAGGTATAGGACAAATGACGCACGAAGATACTATATAAGGAGAAACACAGCCGCAAGGCGTCAGTCAAGATTCGGACCTCAAAGAGGGAAGGCTGCCCGGACAAGCCACGATATAAGTCGCGATTAAGTGTCTCGTTTAAGTTTTAGTCGTGATAAATGATAATCGCGGATGGTGTCGAGTTCTTCCTAAAAATCTTTAGTGTCTGTATCAGAGAAAGTGATAAGTTTGTAAGTGAAAACAAAACCATAAGCGAAGCATAGGTGTTGCTGTGGGTATGTGCTTTTATTTTACTTGAGTGGGACCATAAGATTTAATACAGATCTTAAATTATCCAAAATCGATTTCCAGTTTAAATTACTATGTGTTAATTAATCTTTTATTTCAGCTTCAGGAATCCGATCTTAATTTATTGGCAATAATTATTGTCATACTGTTTCAGTCTTATAAGACGAAAGGAACAGGTGATTTTATAACTGATTGGATATGGATTTGATTCTACCATTTTATGTGGCTATACTGTTTCAGTCTAGAAGACGAAAGGAACAGTTAGCTTGATGATTGTATTGTGTCTGAGGCCAAAGTGCTTAATAGATATTTCACAAAATAAGTGTTGAAGGTTATTTGTTCTGGTCTAAGGACGAAAAGAATATATGATCAGATGGATTGATGATTAAAATTGTATGTGTTAAGTATAGCCTACATGGGCTCAGTTTAATAAGGCGATGGCCAACTGTGAGATTGTACTGTTTCAGTCTTAAAGACGAAAGAAACGGGTAGTCTGGTGGTCACAGTACATTACATGTTCTGTTAAATCAGTTATTAATTTGCAGTAAATTATTTATGTACAAGAAGTACGAGTAATTGTTCATTTGTTTCAGTCCTAGAAGGACGAAAGGAGCAAAAGATCTTTATTGTGAAGTATGAACAATTTGCTAACCAGCATATCGGGTTCGATTCCCGTCAAGGGTATTTATAGGAATTGTTTCAGTCATCAGAAAATGTGACCTAAGAACAAACCTATTAAAGATACCTCATTTACCCAGGTTTAAGTTTATCAGGTAGACCGATAACTGTTGAGGCTCAGCGGAGACTATTAAAGATGGTAGACAAAAACGTGTGCATTACCCGTTGATGTCTTTTGTATGAAAAGGCGGTAGCCGTACAATAGTTATCAACGAGACAGGTCTAGATACCATGCTAAGTGGAGTATAGGTAGGCCTATGTTCCAATCGATGATGAGAATTCATTTATACATTACATAAATTTATTATTATTTTATAATTTATTATGATTTATGCGGAATTAAACTGGAAAGATCGTAGTGAATATTTAGTCGAAAATAATAATATACTTAATGGTCTCGCTCAACTCATGCTTTATTATGATTTTATATTATGTGTGATTTATTTTTGTATTTTTGAACTGTGTGTTGTTTTCTATGATTTTAAATCGTATATTATAAGGTTATGTAAAAATAATAGGAATTTAGGTAGATAATATATATTGTGTGTTTGTTATTATTAATTAGAAATTTACTTTCGTATGCGTTAATAGGGATGTTCGGCGGAGAATAAAATAATGCTTTTCTAGGCTCGCCTTTGGTAAATCCGGTTAAATTAAATAAATACTAGGCCGTTAATACTTTTAAAATAAATTAAACCATAAAATTCTAAACTGTGTTCTTAAAATATTTATAAAATTAAACTAAAATTATTTATTATTGAAACCTCTAACAAAATATTCGACCGTCATTTTTATCTTCTTTATTTTTCATATGAAAACCATAATTTCTACCCACAATTTATTTATTTCAGTAAAACTGAATATATCATTGCAGAGTCAATGTTTTGCTTGGATTCAAAGAAATCTTACCACTAAAGTTCCATACTACTCAAAGAAGTAACCTTAACTATACAGTTATTCAATCTTCATTCATTCTACGATTTCTTCTGACTTCACCTGGCTCATAGCGAGTCGATTGCTGTTGTTCACTTACAGTACTGCGGAAAACGTACGCTGTTGTGCTGCTGTGAGCTGCAATCTGGGTGGATTATTTACTATCTGAAATATCTGTCATAGTGCAGGCTACTATTTATGTCTCAAAGAAGACTTGATCTTTTCATTGCCAAAGTGCAAATATTTAATTAATACCAAGCAGAATATGGACATTGTTCCTTTATTTATGTCTCAAAGAAGACCTAATTCATTTCTACTGCCAAAGTGCAAATATTTAATTAATACCAAGCAGAATATGGACATTGTTCCTTTATTTATGTCTCAAAGAAGACCTAATTCATTTCTACTGCCAAAGTGCAGATATTTAATCAACACCAAACTGAACATGGACATTGTCCCTTTTATGATTTTAATTTCATCTGACCTTTGGTCTTATATCTGTTATAATTACAGAAGCTGTACAGTACAGTGCATTAGTCGTAGAGAATCGACTCAAGTAGTAATTCCTACTTTATATTTACTGGTATAATATACCAAATTATCTTACACAAATCATCTGAGTTCACCATATATCTGGGCTCCTCAATCATACTATTTATATATCACTAACCGCGTTGCAATCCGTATTGCTAGCTTCATTTTGGGCGTATCCACGTCAACTTTCATGAAGCTTATATTTTAAACTTGTTCGGAATGGTTGGTATTAGACTGGTCGAGGACGAGGGGAGGTTATGGTGGATCCTCCCGCAACCCTTATAGGGTTGCGGCTTTCATAGTGATGTGTAGTTAGCCTATACATTGCTCGCTTAACTTTATAATTTTAAACTGAATTTATAGACTTATAGCTTCATGAGAGTTCCAATATGCCCTAAATTATATCCTGTCTTTGTGTATCTTCTTATAATTTATTTGTCATTAAATTTATTAATTGCTGTGCATTCGATTAGTTAAAACAAAAGGTAGGGCCTCCTTCATATTTAATAATTGCCTAATTAAATAGTTTCTAAGACCTTTCAAAATTCAGTCACCATCAACACTCTAAAAGATTCAGGGTTACTTTAATCTCAACATAGGGTTCCCATTAGATGATCTGGCCAAACGTTTCATCGAATTTTATTCATTATTTTATTGGTTTATTTTATGCGTTAGTTTCGTAGCGGGGTTAGGTCTTTAAGTAGGTCGTTTGGGGGGGTTCGTTACACAGCCTCCCTATAGTTGTCTCCCCGGGCGGTTACCAACGTGTCATCAGCGTAGCACACCACGTCAACGCCACGAAGATTAGCGCCACGGAGGACCCAATCATACCCGATGTTCCACAGGAGAGGGCCTAAGGCCGACCCCTGCGGAACACCGCGCGCCATTGGACTCCGTCCCACTCCTTGCATCGTCGGGAAGACTACCTCCCTGTCAGAGAGGTAATCCCCAACGAGGCGTTGGAGATACTCCGGCACGTTGTGGAGCCTTAGTCCCTCCAGTATCGTGGTCCACGGCAGCGAGTTGAAGGCGTTGGCGATGTCTAAAGACACCGCCAACAGCACGCCACCCTTGGAGCACGCTTTCTCAGAGAGGTCGCGCAAGTAGGATATTGCATCCAGCGTCGAGCGACCCCTCCGAAAACCATACTGCGTGTCTGCCAAATTCGGGCCAACCGTCTCCAGGTGCATGGACAAGCGGGCAGCGACCACACGCTCCAGCAACTTTCCAGCCTCATCGAGGAGCACGATCGGTCGATAACCCCCCGGCTCATCTACTGGGCGTCCCTCCTTTCGAAGGAGAACTAGTCTCCCACTCTTCCACCGCTTCGGAAATCTGCCCTCCCGAAGACATCGTGAGAACAAATCCGCCAGACGTGTCTCCAGCGCATCCTGAGCAAGAGCCCAAGCGCGGCCGGGTATACCGTCAGGTCCCGGCGCCGTGTTTTTGGCCCTCATTCTGAGGACGGCGGCTCCCAGCTCTCCCAATGACACATCAGGAGGCGTTTCAGAGTCCAGCTCTCTCTGCATCACTACGATGGGAGGGACGAAGTCAGTTTCCGGAGCTGGAAACAGTCCTTCAACCACTCGTTGCAGAGTTTCCGGCTGCAGAGTGCAAGTGATAGGAGGAGTCCAGGGGCGCAACTTTTGCCGCGCCATGCGGTAAGGCCTACCCCACGGATCTCGCTCCAGTGTCTCCAGCAACTCCCTCCAGGCTCTCGCTTTGGACTCACTTATAGCCACGCGCAACGCCTTTGACGCCTCTCTGTAGGCAGCGTAGAGGGCAATCTCCTCTTCCTCCTCCCTATTTCTACGTCTGCGGTACCTCTGGTACTGTCGTCTCCTCGCCACGCAACGACAGCGGAGGTCGCCAATTTCCTCTGACCACCAGTAAACTTGGCGTTTGACTAGTGGCTTCTTCAGCCGAGGCATAGCAGCATCACAGATGCGTGCCATTGCCTCACACAACTGGTCTGCCTCTTCATCAATCCCCACCGTCTCCGCTGTTGATGTGCTCCACGTCTGAACAATGGCCGCCTCCTCAAGGAGGTCTCGGTTCAGGCGCTTCAGTATCCATCGCGGACCAGATTCAGGTTCCCGCCTTTCCTCCATAGCTGTAGTGGAGGGGGAAACACTAAACTGTATGTAGCGGTGGTCGGAGAGCGTCTCCTCATCCACCAATACCCGCCATTCCCGAACACGGCGCGCGAGCTCAGGGGTGCCAAATGAGACATCTATGACCGACCCTCCCCACTGGCGCACACACGTCTGTTCCGTCCCCCGGTTGAGAACGCACAGGTCTACCGCCGTTAGCCATTCGACTACACTGCGACCCCGCGCATCGGTCGTTGATGATCCCCACGCTGCAGCCTTGGCGTTGAGATCTCCAAGGACGACAACAGGTCGTGGATGGCTACGACCCACCACGCCTCCAACTTCCTCGAGGAGGGTTTCCAGCTCATGAAGGGGATCGTTGCGAGAGTGATACACTCCCACAACAACCATTCCTCCAATCTGGGCTGCTGTGAAACCCTTGCCTCTCGCCACCCCGTTGAGGGAAGGAGAGGGTACCGGCGATTGTGTGGTGATTGCCACTAATCCATCCATGTCCCCGTACCAGTCTGATCTGTTTGGAACTCGATACGGTTCCGAAATCACCGCCACTTGAATGAATCGCTCGGCCAGGCACTGGAGCAAAAGATCCTGTGCCCGGATCGAGTGATTTATATTTGCTTGGAGAAAGGTCAAATCCATATCTAACCTTCTTCCATAGTTACCACCTGCTCCTGCGAGAGGGCGGCCGACCGTGACTTGGCCTTAGCCTCAGTCACTTTCGATCCTCGCTTCGCCTCTGGCTTTGCTGGGGACTTGGCGCATGCCTTGCTCCCAGAGAGGTGGTTCGCCGTTTTCCCCGCCGCCGCACAGAGTGTGCAATGGGGTGGGGCGGAACAAGTGTTGGCCTTGTGACCCTTTTGGCCGCAGCGATAGCACTCGTCACTGCGGTCAACCTCAGACTTACATTGGGCCTTCACGTGGCCCGACCCCAGACACTTATAGCAGCGACGGGGTCTTACCTCGAGTAACCGGACTAGAGCCGACACCAAACCCACTCGCAGTTTGCCCTTGGCCGCCACCTTCTTGGCCGCCTCCACCGGGCAACGGACAAAGGCAGAGAACATGCCTGCCTGGCCTTTGCGGAGTTCACCGGTCTTGACTTCCGTTGAGTCACACCCTCCAGCCTTGGCCAGTGCCTCGGCCAGCTCTTGGGGCTCAACGGAGTCATCCAGCTCACTGACGCGTAGATCCGCCATTGTGACAGGCCGAGAGACCTTTACCAGGTCCCCTGCTGATGCGAAGACCTCCTTCAATTTCTCCGCAAGGGAGTCAGCTTTCACCGCTCTCTCGGTTCCTGGGACCTCGAGAACACGAGCTCCTGTGGCAGCAGCCCGCATCCTCAGGGGAGGCATATCCATTTCATCCAAGTTTATTCGGCTCTTGGCCTCCTTCAGGACTTTGGCGTATGTGATACCTTGCTCCTCGGCCCCAGGCTGCAGCGTGATGACGACTGCTGCAGTTCGAGGAGGGCGGAGCTTGACAGCCTTCTCCACTTTGGCCTTATTGGTAGTCACAACCCGACGCGACTGAGGGGCCTGTTCGCGCTGAGAGGGCGCAGGTCCTGCTGCTCCCGTCTTGCCACCCTTTTTGGAGCTTCGCTTGACCACTGTGCTCCACTTCTCCTGTAATGGAGGTGCAGAGAGTTGTGGCCCAACGGGCGCTCGCTCTGGTGCCGCTGTTATGTTAGCAGCAGGTGCAGCCTTTCCTTTGCCCTTGCCTTTTCCTTTCCCCTTACCTCCTTCCGTCACTGGAACATTAGGAGGGGGGATGCAAGGAGTCGCACTCGCACTCGCACTCGACGTGCTTGGCAGGGCAGTTGCGTCTTCTTCCCTATGCTTGTCCGCGGCAAGAGGCGGCCTTAGGCGCTTCTCGGGCAGCAGCCTCTCCTCGAGCCCCTCGAAGCGTGCGTTAATCATGTTGCCCACCTGCATCATGATTGAACGCATCACCTCTTCTAGGGCTGGTCCCTGGGGTAGGGTAGGCGCCTGTTCCGGGGCTGGGGCCGGCTTGGCTTGGGCAGCTCGCAGCTCCTCCACCTCTCGACGGAGCTGGCTCAGCTCTTTGGTGAGCTGCTTGTTGGCCTCCGCAAGTAAGGCCACCTCCTCTGTCACCGTTCGGCTTTTCAACTCCTCAAAGGAGGCCTTCAGCATTTCGGCGGCACTTTTCAACGCCTTCACATAGGTCCCCTTAAGGTTCTTGGACTTCGTGGCTATCTTATTTATGATATCCACGGAGTCCAAGACCACCGACTCCAACGCGATCCCGTCGCGACCTTCAACATTTTCCTTGGCCGAGGGCTCCTTTCTGAAGAAGGCTCGGGTTGCCTCCTGCTTTCTGCTGAGCTCCTCTGCCAGCTCCTTCTCTGCTATGAGGCGGAGCTCTTCCTCTCTCGCCTTATTAAGTTCCTCCTTTGCTTTTGCCAGACCAACATACTGCCCGGTTGTCGGAGGACGTCCACGTCCACGTCGGGCCGGAGGATACTTTGCAGTTGAGTCCTCCAAACTCCTGCAGCGTTTTCGCTGCGACCTCACTGATTGACTCCCAGAGTTTTGGGAGTCTACCGACACGCAGCTCATGTCAGAGTCAGACTCCAACAAGCTTATGTTTTGAAGCAGTAGCCCTTGGGAGGCTCCGCCTTCCACCTCATTAGCGCTTTGCGCTCCACCTTCATCACAACAAGAATTTTTAGTAAACATCATTTTGATTCCCACGAGTAGTAGGCGATATAAAAGCACCCCGGTATCGCCAATTCCCAAAGGGTGGGCTATATACTGCGGAGGACGCCAGGTATCCGCAGGTTTTAACGAGGGTTCTCTCGGGTTTTATAGGGTTTTCCTTCCCGCGGGCCGGCCAATTAAGGCAAGCCCTCCGGCAAGCGACACCCCACATCTCCCACTGGAGCCACCCAGCAGGGTCGTTGAAGTGCGCCGCAAGTTACGGAACGCGAGAAGGTGGCAAAGTCTCCTCTCTCCGACGGTGGCATATATGCCTGCCAGACGTGCTGCGATTAGGCAGCGCGCTGACCCGCCCCAGTAGGCCCATCCGATCACACGGAGGGCCCCTCCTTGTGCTGCTCTTCGTCTGGTCCCTCGCCTCAAGCCTGTCCGGTATGGGTAGCCCTATCCGGCATAGCCTTGACGGTCATAAGGACACGCAAGCCCCCCCACCACGACAAGGTGGCAGCACGACGGGGGGGAACCTTTTTTTTTTTTTTTTTTTTTTTTTTTTTTTAACGTGAGGAAATGCCTTTACGCATACCAGGGCTCTGGGGAAAGCACCTGGTTATGTCGGACTCAGCTCGGACTCGATACTCCTACCGACTAAAACCTCACGGATGTCCACCTCATCGGCCGGAGTGGAGCCTCGGGACCGCTTTCGCATTCTCCGTTGCTCCACGCACGCCGCTATCCGCCACTGCGGATCCACCTCAGCTGCCCCGACCAGAGCCAGGGCACACCTCATGGGACACGGGGCCCACCACCTTGTCGTGTCCCGTCCTCCGCAAAGACGCTCAGGGCATCAGTGAGCGTCTTGCCTACGCGGGCCTCTAAGCGTCAGGCGACAGACGTCCCCACGTCTGCCACCTGGAGGCCTGAAGGGCTGGGGTACGGACCAGACCTCTGCCCTGCGGCGGAAAAGATGACAGGCTCCGCCGCTAACCTACTCCAGCCGCGCAGAGATGATGGAGTCTCGCGCGGCTCCTCCGACAGGGACCGCGGACCGGGAGAGTGGCGGGAGAGAACACCAGATCTCCCTTCTCGCGCGGTCCCCGCCCGAACGTGGCGGCTAGGAAGCCGGTGACGGGGATAACCACAGGCAGTCCCACTCCACCACGTTCCCACCTTCCAGCATCCCAAAAGGGAGCTCCACCCCGTGGCCCATCACATGTGTCCTCCGCTGTCCCAATCAGAGGATTACACGGAGGGCCCCTCCTTGTGCTGCGCTTCGTCTGGTCCCTCGCTCCAAGCCTGTCCGGTATGGGTAGCCCTATCCGGCATAGCCTTGAAGGTCATTAGGACACTCAAGCCCCCCCACCACGACAAGGTGGCAGCACGTCGGGGGGGACGGGGGGGAACCTAACCTAACCTAACCTAACCTAACCTTTTTTTTTTTTTTTTTTTTTTTTTTTTTTTTTTTTTTTTTGACGCTGGGTAAAATGCATTACGCATACCCACCCTGTCGGGGGACAGGATGGGTTATGTGGGACTCCCCGGAAACGAATTTCCGGTATACCCACTAAACATCCCAGCGGCACTCCCGCATCGACTTAGTGGCAGGGGACTGGGAAACCGGCAGAGCCTTTACATCCAGTCCCCCGCCGGCGAAGCCCGCCATCACGGCGGGCCCTTCACACCCCTCCGCATAGGGAGGGGTCCGGGAACGACCGTGAGTGCTCGGTCATCCCCGCCCGGCTAGGGTGGTGAGAACCTAACCTAACCTTTTTTTTTTTTTTTTTTTTTTTTTTTAACGTTGGGAAATCCGTCATGGATACCCAGTCACTGCGGGGGCAGCAACCGGGTTATGCCGGACTCCTACCGGCTAAAACCCAACGGCGTTCCCGCTTCGCCGTATGGTAGGGGTCTGGGAAACCGGCAGAGCCTTTACCTCCAGTCCCCCACCGGCGAATGCCACCCGAAGGCGGCCCGGCTGCGTGAAGGGCAGAAAAATTCCGCCCACCCGCTTGTGTAGGGCGCGCCGGACGCTGAGCGCACCCTCCAACTGCTTCCTCACAGTGGACAGCAGACCCCCCGGTCTACTGTCTGGAAGCGATGGGTGCCAGGAGACCCGACCCCCTGCGGCGGATAAGATGGTAGGCTCCGCCGCCAACCGACACCGCGCAGAGATGAAAATCTCTGGCGGCACCCGCCTGGGGCATCGATAAAATCGACGCCCCCGAGCATCCCTTGATTGGACCCTTCAGCAAGGGTCCAAGGGAGCTCCTCCGCGGTTGGCGCGAGACACATCCCTAGGGATAGTGTCAAGCGCCCCCTCCTGTGCTGCGCTTCGTCTGGTCCCTCGCTTCAAGCCTGTCCGGTATGGGTAACCCTATCCGGCATAGCCTTGAAGGTCATAAGGACACGCAAGCCCCCCCACCAACGACAAGGTGGCAGCACGACGGGGGGGAACCTAACCTAACCTAACCTAACCTAACCTAACCTAACCTAACCTAACCTAACCTAACCTTTTTTTTTTTTTTTTTTACGTGAGGAAATGATTTAGTCATACCCCCCCAGCCCGGGGAAGCCAGGGGGGGTTATGTTGGACTCCCGCCCTGAAAAGGGCAGACTACCAACTAAAACCTCACGGTGTTCCTCCTCGCAACTTTCGGCGAGGCCACGGGGACGCTTTCGCACTCTTCCGCAACCCCGCCGTTGCCCGTCCGCTTTCGCAGACCCTCCTCAGTTCCAGGGCTCCCGCAACCCTGCTCTCCTTAATAGAATGATGTGTAGGAACACATTACACTCATTCTAGCATGAGGTCATCATGCGGTCGGGGGACGGATTCCCCGTCCGTCCCCCGAGACCTCTTATTGTGGCGGCATAAGATGGGCGAATGCCCGCCTTCTCCTGCCCCTCCTTCTGTGGCGACACGGAGCTGAGGAAATGTCATCTTCCCTCGCTCGCTCTGCCGTCTCTTTCTGCGTCATGACTTGTTCGCAGAACGAAACGACGGCGTCCCATGACCTCTCGCTGTCAACCATTTCTTTCACCACGACAGGCAAAGCAAGGTCTGTGCCCACGACTGAGTTGAGTGACGCACGCTCTTGTGCCCAGGCTAGACACTCCTCCAATGTATGCTGCGCCGTGTCTTCTCCACTATTGCAGTGATGACACGTCGCAGTGGGTTCTCGTCCAGCGATATGGCACAGATATTTCCCGAAACACCCGTGTCCCGAGAGTATCTGTACCAATCTGTACGTGAGCGTGCCATGTCGCCTATTGACCCACTCTTTCAGGACTGGTCGAATAGCCGCCACGGTCCTTTGGCCAGCCTTCGGCTCCACGAGTCGCCTTTTCCACCTTCTTATCAAGGCTTTCTGAGCGTCTTCTCTCCACTTCTTTATTTCTTCAGCAGAGGGTTCGGCACCACACCGGCGCTCCTCCGCACGCCGCTCGTATATCTCCGCTAGGACTTTTGAGTCGAGGTCCCACGGCGGCGAGCCGGCCAGAACGCACGCTGCTTCGTGCGAAACAGTGCGGTAGCCTCTTATGGCTCTGATCGCCATTACTCTTTGAGGTCTGAATAGTGCAGCCTTATTTTGGGCGTTCAGTGCCTCAACCCACACCGGTGCACCATATAGCGCCATTGACCTCACCACACCCGTATAGAGCCGTCGGCAGGCGATGCTCGGTCCTCCAACATTGGGTAGGAGTCTTCCAAGAGCAGCCGCGGCCCCTATTAATTTAGGAGCCAGGCGTCGGAAGTGCTCTCGGAAATTCCATTTACTGTCTAGGACAAGTCCCAAGTATTTCATATGGGGCTTGACTTCGACTTGGACCCCACCGATCGAGATGGTTGTACCCGCAGGAGGTCCGTTCCGATGGCCGTGAAAGCAGACGGCTTCCGTTTTATTCAAGGCCACCCGCAGGCCCAGCATCTCAATTCTCCGCACTATCTGTTCCACTCCCACCGTGGCCAGCGCCGCTGCCTGCTCGTACCTCTTGCCTCGAGCCGTAACTAGAGTGTCGTCTGCATAACAGACGACCCTCAGTCCGCGGAGTAATGAGCCTCGCAAAACCCAATCATATCCGATGTTCCACAGGAGTGGTCCTAAGACCGACCCCTGTGGAACACCGCACCTCATGATCTTCTGGTGGACGCTGCCGTCACGTCCCAAGTATACTATGGCCCGGTCGTGCAGGTAGGTCCCGATCAGCCTCCGAATGTAGAGAGGCAATCCATGATATCGGAGCGCCTCTTCAATGCAGCTGAACGGCAGCGTATTAAATGCATTTGCGATGTCCAGGGACATCGCTAGCATTACGCCACCTCTTGCTACAGTCTCCTCCGATTGGGCTTTGACACATTTAATGGCGTCAATTGTCGACCGGCCCTCACGAAATCCGAACTGACAGTCCGCCAGATCGGGACCCACACTGCTCAGATGCCGGACAATACGAGAGGCCAAGATACGCTCAAAGAGCTTTCCGGCCTCGTCCAGTAATACTATTGGACGGTACGCAGAAGGAGATTCCTCGGGGCGCCCATCCTTCTTTAACAGAACCAGGCGGCCCTTCCTCCAACAGCTCGGAAACCGGCCGTCCTCTAGGCACTTGTTAAGAAGCGCTGTGAAGAAATCCTCCAGTTTGTCCAGAGCTATCACCAGAGCACGCCCGGGTACGCCGTCTGGCCCTGGGGCGGTATTCTTCGCCCGCAGCTTGAGGATGGCCACCCTTAGCTCTGCAGGTGATACTGGGGGCACCTCTTCATCAGACTCGTCCTCTTCTCGCCGGGATCCTACAATGATTTGCGCAGAGTGCTCAGCTTCTTCAGGGAACAGAGTTGACACCACGTTTTCCAGCAATTGGGGCTGGAGAGTTTCAGTAAGTGGTGGCGCCAGCGCGCGAAGTTTGTTTCGCGCTGCGCGATACGGACGCCCCCACGGATCTCTATCCAGCCCCTTGAGCATTTCCTCACGGCCCGCAAGTTTAGCTGTGCTGATGGCCAGTTGCAAAGACTTCTTGGCGGCCGAGTAGGTATCACCCAACTCTTTTTCTATGCTCGGATCCTTAACCCTCCGTCTACGGTATCTGGTGTACTGGCGTCGAGCAGACGTGCAGGATTCGCGGAGGTCCGCTATTTCTTGCGACCACCAGTACACACTCCGTTTAGGAGGTCGTCTTTTGGCACGAGGCATGGCCGCGTCACAGATCCGTGTCATCGCTACCTGGAGTTGGAGAGCTCCATCATCGGCTTCACTCAACTCGACAGACTCTATGATCCACGCCTGCACGATGGAGGCTTCCACAAGTAGGTCCCTGTCAAGGTGTGATAGTGCCCACCGCGGAAACCTCGTGACATTTTCCATCAGAGTCCGAGTCTCTTCTTCCTCACATGGAGCGCCGACCTCGAATCTAATATAACGATGATCAGACAAGGTCTCCGTTTCATCCACAACGCGCCAGTTGACGACTCGCGACGCGAAGGCTGGCGTTGCAAAAGACAGGTCTACTATTGAGCCTCCCTGTTGCCTCACACATGTTTCGGTGGAACCCCTGTTGAGGAGGGCTAGGCCAAGCAAAGTCGCCCACTCTTGCAAGGCTTCACCACGGGGGTCGGTCCTCGGAGATCCCCATTCCACGTTTTTGGCATTGAAGTCTCCGAGAACAACTACTTGCCGTGGTAACGCCCGCCTCACAACACTCCCAAGGCGGTCCAGAAACGATTCAAACTCCGCAAGTGGCCTATTTGGAGAGAAGTACACTCCAACCAGAGTTACCTCTCCCCACGACGCAGCAACATATCCTGCTCCTCTCTCTCTAGTTGACAGAGGCAGAGACAGGGAAGTCGCTGACACCACCAAGGCTACGGAGCCCTCTGTATCTCCTGCCCAGTTAGGCTGGTTGGAAACCCAGTAGGGCTCCGCCACTACCGCCGCGTCGATGGCCCACTCCAACATACACTGCAGGAAGAGATCCTGCGCACCAGCAGAGTGGTTGAGGTTCGCCTGCAGAAATTTCATTTTGGTCGCCATCATTAACTGGTTTCTATAACATCCGCCTCAGTTTGTGCTTGTGATGGTACCCGAGGTGGTGCCATGTTTGTAGCAGCAGCTTTCTTCCCTCCATCTTTCTTGGAGGGTACACATTTCCAACTCCCGGCCTGATGGTTAGCTGGCCTCTTGGCTTCCTCACAGATTGGACAATGTGCCTCATTAGTACACTCCGCAGCCATGTGTCCCGACGCACCGCACCGGAAGCACAGCTGGCTGCGGTCGACAACCGACTTGCACTGGACGCCGGTGTGTCCAGTTTCGAGGCACCTGTAACACTTGATCGGCCTCGGTTCCATCAGCTCTATACGGGCGGAACTCCATCCCACAAGGAGCGTACCCATCTTAACCAATTTCTGGGCAACAGCCACTGGGCACCGCGTCAAGGCAGAGCCCATACCATAAAGGCCGACCCGGATATCAGTTACTTTCACGTGTTCCCGAGAGCAACCCCCCTTTTCTGCGATAGCTGTCAGTATCTCCTCGCGAGTGACAGAGTCGTCGAGCTCTGAGAGCTTGAGCTCCGCGCATTTGGTAGGCCTGGCCACTTTCACGTGGTCTGGAAGAGCCTCTCTTAGCTTTGTGGCCAGGAGGTCCGCTTTTCCGCCGCTCTCTTTGCCGGGAATCTCCAGTATCCTGGCTCCGGTAGCCGCCTTTCGGAATTTCAGACCGGATATTCCGATGTCCTTTAGGTCGACTTTGTTTTTGGCTGCGCTCAGGACTTTCTCATATGTGAGACCCTGTTCTGTAGCCTCCGTTGGCAAAGTGATTACCACTACTGTCGACCGCGGGGGCCGCAGTTTGGTCTTTGTCTTTCCTTCCTTGCCCTCCTTTCTTTTTGGTTCAGAGGCTCGGGACGCCTCATTACCCTTGTTCTTCTTTTTCTTGCCCTTTTTTACCACCGTTGACCACTCTTCGCCTTTAGACTTTGGCGCCGGCCGTGGGGGCGGAGTTGGTTCAGGGGTAGCCTCAGCTATATTCAGACTGCCTTGATCCCCTCGATCCCGGTCCGCAGAACCCCGCTTCGCCGACCCTGCCGGCGCCGCAGCCCCCGAAGCCGCCTTGGCAGACTTTTTCCGGCTCGGTACTGACTTGGGCATCTCCGGAGTGATTGTGAGACTTGTGTCCGCTCTTAGTGGAGGACGAAGTCTCTTCTCAGGGAGAAGCCTGTCCTCTAAGCCTTTCAGTTTGGCGTCAATCATGAAGCCGATATCGGCCATGATCGACGCCCTGAACTCCTCATTGCTTCGATCTGCTTGGGACGGCACCGAACACCTGGCGCTCTCCAAATCTGACCTAAGTCGATCCATGTCCCCGCGCAGCCGTTCCACCTCCGCTTGTAGACGAGTGTTGTCCTCACGTAGCCGTTCCACCTCCGTTTGTAGCCGGGTGTTGTCTGAGCGCAGCGCAGCTGCCTCTTCTGTAGCAGTTCGAGTATGCAGAACCGCCACCGCTTCTTGTAGAGTTGCAGCTGCTACCTTGAGTGCCTTGACAAATGTGCCCTTTAGGTTCTTAGACTTGTTTGCGACGTCTGCTATCAATTTGACGTTGCGTTCAGCCTCCTTTTGAATTTCGTCAGCGGGAAGCGACGCGATAGACCTGGAGCCTTTTTCTACGTCCTTCACCGCACGGGAAACCACTTCCTCCGCCATTAGTTCGAGTTCGTCCCTCTTCACTTTGAGAAACTCGGCCTTTGCCTTAGCCAGCCCAACATACTGACCTGTGGTCGGTGGGCGGCCTCGGCCACGCTTGGCAGCCCCTTTCGTAGAAGGCTCCCTCACGGATAACTCCTTATCAGAGTCGCCACTGTCAGTTGGTGGTAAATCTGGCAGAACAGGCGACTGCCTGTCTTTCCTCCTTTTTAATGACGACCCAATGGTCGCCCACGACTCCACTGTGGAGTCCGAGTCCGAAAAGGACTTGTCCTCCTCACTTACTTCTACCTCACTACCTTTCGTCTCCTTAGTTTTTGATTTTTTCGATTTTCCCATATTAATCCCACGAGTATGGTCGGTATAACAGTCCACCATAGCAGAGCCGCCTTGCCTGGTAACCCTAAAATACTACAGGGAGGTTAGGGCGTTCCCCCCTGAGTTGGCCGCTAGCGGGCTGGGTATTCCCCCCAGCCACCCGAAGGCGACCCGACGCCACGCAAGGCCCAAAAGGGCGCCCCAACGCCGGGACTTTGGGGATTTTTTATTGAGGTTGTCTCCTCTCAGCGCCGGCCAATAAAGGCAAGCGCCCCTGTCCCCAAGAGATGCGAAACATGACCACAGAGCTCATTGGAGACAGGTTGCCCGCCGGGGGCCGAAGCCTAACCACCAACCATGACGCCACAGTCAGCGGCCCCGACGCGCCGCAGGTCTTGCAGACCTGCCATCCTCCGAGCCAAAGCTCCGCTGGCTCCCAAAAAGGGAAGCCCTTCACGACATGGACACCCGAAGGTGTCCCCGCCTGTGGCCGTGTCCCTAGAAAGGGACTAAAGGCACGCCCATGCCTAGTTGGTTTTGGTTCGCGCCGGAAATCCGGTACCCTCCATATCTGGAGGGCGTTCCCCTATCCACCACCTGGGGACGCGCCCGATGGGAGACCAACAACTCCACACGGGAACCTAACCTAACCTTTTTTTTTTTTTTTTTTTACGATGGGAAATGATTTAATCATACCCCCCGGGCCTGGGGAAGCCGAGGGGGGTTATGTCGGACTCCTGCTCTGCAGTCTACCGACTAAAACCCATCGGGTGTCCACCGTGGCCGTGGTAGTGCGGGGTCGCAGGGCCCGCCAAAGCGATTCTGCTGCGACCCAGCCACGGCTGCCCCGACCTAAGCCGGGGCACACCTCGCGGAGACTTTTGTCCCCGCCCTCCGCTAAAACGCCCAAGACACCAGAGGGCGTTTTGCCTACGCGGGGCCTCAACCGTTAGGCGGCAGACGTCCCCACGTCTGCCACCCGGAGACCCCTTAAGGCGGGAGACGGCGCTCGTGCGCCGCCCGCCTTCGCCCCATGCGACGTCGCCGAATCGGGTCGGAAGAAGTATCCTCCTCCCGTTCCCTCTCGGCGGCCTCCTTCTGCGAAATAACTGTCTCGCAGAAGGAGGCCATCGCCTCCCACGCCGCCCTAGTGCAGACCATCGCACGAACGATGGCCGGCAGCGAGAGGTCCGACCCGACGACGTCACAGAGCTGACCTCGCGGCTCGTCCCACGCCGGGCATTCCGCCAATGTGTGCTGCGCCGTATCGTCGGTGCAGGCACAATGGTGACACTTTTGAGTAAGTTCCCTCCCGATAGCGTGCAGGTAATGACCGAAGCATCCGTGCCCGGTCATCACCTGCACCATCCGGAACGACAGGCTGCCGTTGCGGGAACCGACCCATTCCACCAACGAAGGCCCTATGGCTTCTGCCACCCGATGCCCGGCGGAGGGTGCCGCCAAACGGTCTTGCCAGGTAAGCATCAAAATGACGCGTGCCTGGCGTCGCCACCTCGCGATCCGTTCGGCGACAAGGTCATCGTCGCGCCGCCTCATTTCAGCGACGCGTCGATAGACCTCCGCGAGGAGTCCCGCCTCCAAATCCCACGGTGGGGACCCCGCCAGGGCGCACGCCGCCTCGCCGGCCACCGTGCGGTATCCGCGTATTGCCCTAAGTGCCATTGCACGCTGCGGTCGCCGCAGCAGCGCTCTATTCGTGGCACTCAAGGCATCCGCCCACACGGGAGCGCCGTAGAGGGCCATCGATCCAAGGGAGCCAGGAGGCGTCCAAGGGCGGCCGCCGCCCCCAACAACTTCGGCGTCAGCCGACGGAAGTGGGCGGTGAACGCCCACCTTCCGTCCAGGACGAGTCCAAGATATTTCATCTCGGACTCGACCCGGACCTCCACCTCTCCGATTCGGAGCGTCGCACCTGTCGGCGGCCTCCTCCGAGGCCCATGGAAGAAGAGGGCCTCAGTCTTCTCCAAGGCCACCCTTAATCCTAGGTCGCTGATGCGGGACACTACTAGTCCCACACCAACAACCGCCAGCCGGTTCGCCTCCTCGTGCGTTTCTCCGCGGGCAAGAAGTAATGTGTCGTCAGCATAGCAGACGACACGAAGCCCGCGGAGCAAGGCACCTCGTAGTACGCGGTCGTAGCCAATGTTCCACAGGAGTGGACCGAGGACCGACCCCTGCGGAACACCGCACCACGTCTCCCGCCGAACATGAGCACCGTCGCGCCCCACGCATGTCACCTTCCGCCCCCGCAGGTACGCCGCAATAAATGCACGTAGGTACCGAGGGAGCCGGTGGTAGCGGAGGCCCTCCTCGATGGCAGCAAACGGCAAGGAATTGAACGCATTGGCGATATCCAAAGACACCGCCAACACGACGTTGCCGCTCGCCACCTGTTCCTCCGCGTACCGCTTGACGACAAGTATGGCGTCGACGGTGGAGCGCAAGGGCCTAAAACCGTATTGGGCCTCCGACAGGTCGGGTCCCTCGCGCATCATGTGGCGCACGATGCGCGATGCGACGATCCTCTCCATCAGCTTACCGGCCTCGTCCAGTAGGACAATGGGCCGGTAAGCCGAGGGCGAATCGGGAGGTCGACCCTCCTTGCGGAGGAGGACAACTCTGCCCTCCTTCCAACACTGCGGGAACTGTCCACGCTGAAGACAAGCGGTGAACAGATCCCGCAGCCGCTCCTCCAGCGGTCCCAGGGCCAAAACCAAGGCCCTTCCGGGCACTCCATCGGGGCCAGGGGCCGTTTTGCGGCCACGAAGGCGCAGGATTGCGGCACCCATCTCGCCCTCCGAGACCGGAGGCACCTCTTCAGCGGTGTCGGATTCCGGCCCCAACACCGGAGGAACTATTCCAGCCGGAGCCGGAAACAACGCCTCCAACACACCGGCCAACCGCTCCGGCGAGATGGTCTCCGCAGCCGGCGGGCCGCGACAAAACTTGCCCCGAGTTGCCTTGTAGGGACGGCCCCAGGGATCGCGATCGAGATCCGCTAGAAGTTCGCCCCATGCAGCGTCCTTCGCCTTCAGGATAGCCAGCTGCAGAGATTTCTTGACGTCGCTATACGTCCTCTGCAGCTGGTTCTCCAGCGCCTCGTCTCTAGGCTGCCTAGGGCGCTGCCGCTGGAACTCCCGGCGCGCGACGATGCAGCGAAGCCTTATCTCCGCGATGGCGGGCGACCACCAGTATACTTGCCGTATTTGTGTACGTTGCCGTACACGGGGCATACTGGCGTCGCAGATCCTCGTTAGTGCGCCGCGGAATCGCATCGCCTCCTCGTCCGGCGCCACCGGAAGTGGAGAGCCCCAGGACTCTACAATTGCCGCCTCCTCAAGCAGGTCTACGTCCAACCTCGCGAGGGCCCAACGTGGAAACGCTGGGGCACCCGCGGAAAGGGACGGGGCCGACCGCACTCCCCTGGAGGAGGAGACGCTGAAGCGGATATACGCGTGATCCGACAGCGTCTCAACATCCTCCAGAACCCGCCAGTCTCGCACGGCAGCAGCTACTGCGGGACTCGCAAATGAGAGGTCCACTATGGACCCCCCTTGGAGCCGCACGCAGGTTTGCGTCGTGCCACGGTTGAGGAGAACGAGCCCAGACTCTGTGGCCCATTCCTCCACCGCAATCCCCCGCACATCTGTGGCGGGCGAACCCCAAGCCACGTTTTTGGCATTAAAGTCGCCCGCCACAATTGTCGGACGAGGCGCCGCTCGCCTGACTGCCGCCTGCAGCTCGCCGAGGACCGTCTCGATCTCCGCCAGAGTTTTGTTAGGGGAGAGATACACTGAGAATACAGTGTACTCCCCCCAGTCAACCGCCACAAACCCAGCTCCTCTCTCTTTTACCGAGAGGGGCGAGCTGCCGCCCGGGACACAGATGGCCGCAGTGCCCGTCGCATCGCCCGCCCAGCTGGTAGGGATGCAGTAGGGCTCAGCTACCACCGCGAGCCCAATTTGCCATTGTGCCAGTGCCTGGAACAACAGATCCTGGGCACCGGCGCAATGGTTTAGGTTTCCCTGGAGGAAATGTTGCCGATCACTATCCATCATTAGGATCGACACACATTTCCTCCAGTCGGGGAGATTCCCGACCCGCCTGCTGTGGGGCTGGAGTCCTTCCAGCCTACCCGCCGCTGCGCATACGACGCAATGAGGTTTGGCGGAGCATGCCGCCGACTTGTGGCCAGGGGCACTGCAGCGATAGCACAAATCGCTGCGGTCCACCTCAGAAGTGCACTGGAGCCGCATGTGCCCGATTTCAAGGCATCGGAAGCACTTCATTTGGCGCGACTCCAGTGACTCCACGTTGACACTGCTCCACCCAATTCGAAGGCTTTTGGCCGCAACCAAAGCCTTAGCGGCCGTTACTGGGCACTGCAGCCAGAGGCTGCCAGCACCCCTGCGGCCCTCGCGAATTTCGCCCCCCTTCACGTGATCCAGGGGACAGCCCGCTGCGACAGCAACTGCGGCGAGGACCTCATCCTTGGTGACGGAGTCATCCAGGCCGGTCAGGCGCAGATCTGCGCATTTGACCGGCCTAGCGACCCGCGCCTCTCCGGCGAGGACCTCCCGAAGCTTCACTGCGAAACGGTCCGCCGTTTCGCCCGTTACCCCAACCGGCAACTCGAGGACCCGAGCTCCCGTGGCCGCCTGCCTGATCTTCAGACCCGCCGGGATGCCCAAGGCTGTCAGATCAACCATCTGACGCGCCTTTTTAAGGACATCCTTATACGAGACTCCTTTCTCGACGGCATCATGCTGTAGTGTTATAACTACAGCTGCCGTCGTAGGAGCACGTAGTTTTCGCCCTCCGCGCCTTCTCTTTTTCGCGGCAGCCGTAGCGGGCTTCGGCGCCGTTGCCGACCTCGCAGCGGCCGCAGAGGGCTTTGGCACCGGAGCGGGCTTCGGTGCCGTGGCGGTCTTTGTCTGCTTTTTGGCCGCGGGTGCCTTCGCTTTCGCGGCGGCAGAAGCTGGTGCCACTGCGCTAGGCGCGGGTGCCGTCTTCTTCCCCTTACCTTTCCCCTTTCTCCGCACCACCTCACTCCACGTCTCCTCCATAGGAGCAGGAGCGGGATCCGGTGCAGATGAGGGTCCGGGCTGGGGCTCGGCATTGCGCCTATCTGCCGCCAGAGGCGGTCTGAGGCGTTTTTCAGGGAGCAAACGATCCTCGAGTGCCGCAAATCGCGCGCTGATTAAAGTCCCAACTTGGGACAATACATCGCGCGCGATATCCTCCACCTGCGAAGTCAGAACCGGAGCCGGCGACGGCTGCTCTACGGGGCGCGCAGTGTTTATCATACTTGCGCGCATGCTGGCGATTTCCCTCCTGATCGCCGCCAACTCTTCCCGCAGCCGGTTGTTGTCCGCTTGGAGGCGGCGGGTCTCCTCAGTTGAGGATGTGCTCTTAAGAGCATCCACCGCCTCGCGGATAGTTTCCGCCGATTCTTTCAGGGCACGAACGAACGTGCCCTTCAAGTTACTTGACTTCTTGGCGACTTCGGTGATCACCTTAATGCTCTCGTTGACCCTTTCAACCAGGGTCGAAGAGGGCGGGTCATCACCGTTGTCGCCAGGATTGGTCACCGATGACTCCAGTGACTCCACGTTTACATTGCTCCACCCAATTCGAAGGCTTTTGGCCGCAACCAAAGCCTTAGCGGCCGTTACTGGACACTGCAGCCAGAGGCTGCCAGTACCCCTGCGGCCCTCACGAATTTCGCCCCCTTTGACGTGATCCAGGGGACAGCCCGCTGCGAGAGCAACTGCGGCGAGGACCTCATCCTTGGTGACGGAGTCATCCAGACCGGTGAGGCGCAGATCTGCGCACTTGACCGGTCTAGCGACCCGCGCCTCTCCGGCGAGGACCTCACGGAGTTTCGCTGCGAAGCGATCCGCCGTTTCGCCTGTAACCCCAACCGGCAACTCGAGAACCCGAGCTCCCGTGGCTGCCTGCCTGATCTTCAGACCCGCCGGGATGCCCAAGGCTGTCAGATCAACCATCTGACGCGCCTTTTTAAGGACATCCTTATAAGTGACTCCTTTCTCTACGGCATCATGCTGCAGTGTTATAACTACAGCTGCCGTCGTAGGAGCACGCAGCTTACGCCCTCCACGCTTTCGCTTCTTCTCGGCAGCCGTAGTGGGCTTCGACGCCGCTGCGGACTTAGCGGCGGTCGCAGAGGGCCTTGGCACCGGAGCGGGCTTCGGTGCCGTGGCGGTCTTTGACTGCTTTTTGGCCGCGGGTGCCTTCGCTTTCGCGGCGGCGGAAGCTGGTGCCACTGCGCTAGGCGTGGGTGCCGTCTTCTTCCCTTTACCTTTCCCCTTTCTCCGCACCACCTCACTCCACGTCTCCTCCATAGGAGCAGGAGCGGGATCCGGTGCAGATGAGGGTCCAGGCTGGGGCTCGGCATTGCGCCTATCTGCCGCCAGAGGCGGTCTGAGGCGTTTTTCGGGGAGCAAACGATCCTCGAGTGCCTCGAATCGCGCGCTGATTAAAGTCCCAACTTGGGACAATACAGCGCGCGCGATATCCTCCACCTGCGAAGTCAGAACCGGAGCCGGCGATGGCTGCTCGACGGGGCGCGCAGTGTTTATCATACTTGCACGCATGCTGGCGATTTCCCTCCTGATCGCCGCCAGCTCTTCCCGCAACCGGTTGTTGTCCGCTTGGAGGCGGCGGGTCTCCTCAGTTGAGGATGTGCTCTTAAGAGCATCCACCGCTTCGCGGATAGTTTCCGCCGATTCCTTCAGGGCACGAACGAACGTGCCCTTCAAGTTACTCGACTTCTTGGCTACTTCGGTGATCACCTTAATGCTCTCATTGACCCTTTCCACCAGGGTCGAAGAGGGCGGGTCATCACCGTTGCCGCCAGGACTTGCCGCCGATACCTCCACGGGGCGCGATGCTCTTATGAGCCGGCGCTCCCGGGTCAGTTCGGCAACCTCCTCCTCCGCCTGGAGCTCCAGTTCTTGACGCCTGGCGTCGACGAGCTCCCGCTTGGCTTTGGCCAGCCCTACGTAGTGCCCAGTAGTGGGCGGGCGGCCTCTTCCTCTTTTAGGCACCGGTGTGCCACTGCGTACGGACGCCGGAGTTGTCGGAGTATTCTCCTCCTCGGCATCGGATTCCAATACGCGTGTGCGCCTCTTGCGCATGCATTTCACCTCCCTGCTGACTGCGCTAGCAACACTAACGTCGCTGGCAGTGCTGTTGTTATCTAGGCTCATGACTGAGCCCGTCTCAGAGACGGATAAACCGCCAATCTCCTCCTCTTCGTTTATTTTGGACATTTTGCTTGTTGTTCCCACGAGTAGTAGGCGATCTAAAAGCACCCCGGTATCGCCAATTCCCAGAGGGTGGGCTATATACTGCGGAGGACGCCAGGTATCCGCAGGGTTTAACGAGGGTTCTCTCGGGTTTTATAGGGTTTTCCTTCCCGCGGGCCGGCCAATTAAGGCAAGCCCTCCGGCAAGCGACACCCCACATCTCCCACTGGAGCCACCCAGCAGGGTCGTTGAAGTGCGCCGCAAGTTACGGAACGCGAGAAGGTGGCAAAGTCTCCTCTCTCCGACGGTGGCATATATGCCTGCCAGACGTGCTGCGATTAGGCAGCGCGCTGACCCGTCCCGATGGGCCCAGATCCAATGTGTCCTCTGATGAACAGAGGAAAACACGGAGGGCCCCTCCTTGTGCTGCGCTTCGTCTGGTCCCTCGCTCCAAGCCTGTCCGGTATGGGTAGCCCTATCCGGCATAGCCTTGAAGGTCATTAGGACACGCAAGCCCCCCCACCACGACAAGGTGGCAGCACGTCGGGGGGGAACCTAACCTAACCTTTTTTTTTTTTTTTTTTTTTTTTGACGCTGGGTAAAATGCATTACGCATACCCACCCTGTCGGGGGACAGGATGGGTTATGTGGGACTCCCCGGAAACGAGTTTCCGGTATACCCACTAAACATCCCAGCGGCACTCCCGCATCGCCTTAGTGGCAGGGGACTGGGAAACCGGCAGAGCCTTTACGTCCAGTCCCCCGCCGGCGAAGCCCGCCTTCACGGCGGGCCCTTCACACCCCTCCGCATAGAGAGGGGTCCGGGAACGACCGTGAGTGCTCGGTCATCCCCGCCCGGCTAAGGTGGTGAGAAGTGCAATGCGGGCGGAAGCGCCCCCACGCTTGCCGCCCGCTACCCACCACCGGGAGGGTGAAGACGGTCATGCAGCCGCCTTCTCCTTCCCCTTCTCCGCCTGCGTTGCGCTGGAGCGAGAGGATCATCCTCCCGCTCGCGCTCCGCTGCCTCCTTCTGTGAGATGACCTCTTCACAGAAGGAGGCGACCGCCGCCCATGCCCTCTCGCCCCCCAACATGGCATTGACCACGCTGGGAAGCGAGAGGTCCGGCCCCACCGCCGCGACCAAGCTACGGCGCTGCTCGGACCACGACGGGCACACTTCTAGAGTGTGCTGCGCCGTGTCCATAGCCGCGCCGCAGTCATGGCAGGATGGGTTCTCCTCTCTTCCGATTCGATGCAGGTACGTTCCGAAGCAGCCATGCCCGGACAATACCTGCACCAGACGGAAAGAGAGGAACCCTTGGGACCGCTCGAGCCAGTCTTCCAGGACTGGCCCGAGTGCGTCCAGCGTTCGCCGGCCGAAGGTGGCGGTGGCGAGGTCCTCCGCCCAGTGTTGGACGATGGCGTCCCTCGCCTCCCGCCGAACGGCCTCCCGCTCTTCTAGGGCCGGGCGCTCCCCGAGCGCTCTCCGACCCGCCGTCCACTCGTATACTCTGGCTAGCACCCACGCCTCGAGCTCCCAAGGAGGGGTGCCAGCCAGCGCGCACGCCGCCGCGAAGCCAACCGAGCGGTAGGCCCTCGCCACCCGCTGTGCAATGGCCCTTTGGGGCCGACGGATGGCGGCAGCGTTCTCCCTCCTGGAGAGGGAGTCCGCCCAGATGGGGGCCCCATAGAGGGCCATACTCCTCAAGATGCCGGCGTACAGACGCCGGCATCGCGCGCTAGGCCCCCCCAGGTTGGGGAGGAGCCACGATAGGGCACCCGCGGTCTTCAGCAGGCGCGACGACAGCCCGCTAAAATGCGGGCCGAAGCGCCACCTGCTGTCGAGTATAAGGCCCAGATACTTCATCTGGGCCTTAACCTCCACCCTGACGCCCTCCACGAATATGTGGGCGTCAGGCGGGGTGCGCTGCCGAGGTCCGTGAAAGAACACGGCCTCGGTCTTATGCAGCGCCACCCTCAACCCTAGGCGGTGGATCCTTCCCGCCACCAAGGATCCACCTGCCGAGGCCAGACTGGCCGCCTCTCCAAACGAGCTCCCCCGGGCAGTGAGGAGAGTGTCATCCGCATAGCAGATGACACTCGTGCCACGGAGGAGGGTTCCCCGCAGAAGCCAGTCGAATCCGATGTTCCACAGGAGTGGTCCTAGGACCGAACCCTGTGGAACACCAGACTCGACGCTGAATCGCCGGAGACGACCAGTCTTGTCCACGAGGAGGACCGCCCGGTCCTCCAAGTAGCTGGCCAGGAGGTCCCTCAAGTAAAGTGGCACTCCGTGAAACCGGAGTGCCTCTATGATGGTGGCGTGAGGGACGGAGTTGAAGGCGTTGGCTATGTCAAACGACACGGCCAACAATCCGTCCCTCGCCTCCACTGCCTCCTTCACCTGGCCCTTGAGCCGGGCCAGGGCGTCCACAGTCGAACGCTCAGCCCGAAAGCCGAACTGAGCGTCCGAAAGGTCGGGCCCGACCCCCCGCAAGTGGTTGTTGAGGCGGGCGGCGATGATCCCCTCGAACATCTTACCTACCTCATCGAGCAAAACGATGGGTCGGTATGCCGAGGGGGAGTCCGCCGGGCGCCCCTCCTTCCGAAGGAGGCACAACTGTCCCTCCTTCCATGGTTTCGGGAACCTCCTCGATGCGAAACACGCACTGAAGAGGTCCCGAAACCTTTCCTCCATTTGGGTGGCGGCGATGGCCACCACCCTTGCGGGGACTCCGTCTGGACCGGGGGCGGTCTTTTTGGGGCGGAGACGAAGGACCATCGCCTCCACCTCCGCCTCCGTGACTGGAGGGACTTCCTCCTCCAGCGGGACCACCCCTTGCGGGGGATCCATCGTTGGTGGGGTGAAGTTGTCCCTGCGGGGAAACAGGGACAGGACCACCCCATCCAGCAATGCCGGCTCGAGGGTCTCGGCAACTGGGGGACCAAAGGGGCGCAGCTTGTTGCGCGCCGCCTTATATGGCCTCCCATACGGGTCGTTGTCGAGACCCTCCAACATCTCGGCCCTCGCCGAGTCCTGGGCGGCGCCCATTGCCGACCTCAGGACCGTCTTTGCCTCTACGTATAATTCGTAGAGGCGGTCCTCATTGTCCTGGTCACGTGGGCGCCGCCGCCGGCTCCGCGTGTAGGACCTTCTGGCCGCTACACAGGCGGCCCGGAGTTCAGCCAGCTCCTCCGACCACCAATGGACGGCGCGTCGGGGAGGCGGACGGCAGGACCGAGGCATGCTAGTGTTGCATACCTCGGTCAGGGACCCCCTCATTTGGGACGCCGCAGCGTCTACGTCCAGGCCATCAACAGGTGGCGACAGCCAGTCCTGGATGAACGCCGCCTCCCCGGCCGCCTCTCGGTCTAGGCGGGTGAGAGCCCACCGTGGGAACGGGGACTGACCCGAGGGTGCCATCCCCTGGGGGCTCTGGGTGGAGATATCGAACCGCACGTATCGGTGGTCCGATAAAGTCTCCACCTGCTCCACCCGCCAGTCCGTGACGCGGGCGGCTAAGGCAGGGGTGGCGAAAGTGAGGTCCACTATCGACCCCCCCTGCCGCCGCACACACGTGTGATCTGTCCCTCTATTCAAGAGGGACAGACCAGACGACGCAGCCCACGCTTCGACGGCGCGTCCCCGGATATCGGTGGCTGGGTTTCCCCAGACCACCGACTTGGCATTCAGGTCTCCCAGGAGGGAGACCTGACGCGGCGCCGCCCTGCCGACCACAGCGGCGAGGACTTCGAGAAAATTCTCAAAGTCCCTAAGAGGGCGGTTTGGGGAGAAATAGACCCCCACCAGGGCTATGTCTCCCCACGCGGCGGCCACGTATCCCGGTCCCCTCTCTAAGAGCGAGAGGGGAGGGGAGTCTGTGGAAGATCTATCACCCAGCCAGCGGCCAGGGACTGAGTACGGCTCGGCAACCACCGCCACGTCCACCAACCACTCGGCCATGACCTGAACCAGCAGGTCCTGGGCCGTTTTACAGTGGTTGGTGTTCGTCTGGAGTATGCGATGTTGGACCTGCATTATTCGGTCACCATCGCACACTCCTCGTCAGCCGCCGCTGGAGCTGAAGCTTCGGCGGCGGCGGCGGGCCGAGTTGCCGCCTGCGCTTTGCCCTTCTTTGGTGGAGGGTTGCACTTCAACCCCGCCATCACGTGACCCGCAGGTCTGCCACTTGCGGCGCACACCGCGCAATGCGGCTTGGCCACGTTGCAGGAGGCCGCCTTATGCCCTTCCTTACCGCAGCGAATGCAGGTGTCTGCCCTGTCTACTGCGGACGGGCAGAGAGCCCGGGCGTGGCCGATCCCGAAGCACTTGAAGCAGCGCAGAGGCTGATCTTCAAGCGCCCGGACCACGCACGAGCTGAGCCCCACGCTAAGCCGTCTCTTAGCGAGAACGGCTTTTGCTGCCGCGACTGGACACTCCAGACGCATGGCACCCAAGCCACGGCGGCCGGGCCTAATGGCTCGGCTTTGCACCGCTGCGACGTCGCAGCCTCCTGCGGCTGCAACTGCCGCCACCACCTCCTCTTTGGTGACCGAGTCGTCAAGCTCGGTCACCTCCAAGGCCGCAGACTTAATGGGCCTCACAACCTTAGCCGCGTCCGCAATGACCTCTTGCAACTTTGTTGCGAAGAGGTCTGCGTTTTCACCGCCGCGGGCCCCCGGAAACTCGAAAATTCGAGCTCCGGTTTGGGTACGGCGGCACGTGACGGCGCCGATCCCCAGTTGAGTGGGATCGGCGTTGGTACGAGCCCGCCTCAACACGGACTCGTACGTCTCACCTCGCTCCGCGGCCTCCGAGGTGAGCGTCACCACAACGGCTGCGGTTTTGGGAGGAATTAGCTTCTTCCTACCGGCGGATGCCCTTTTTGCTGCAGGGGCAGCAGTGGAGGGCTTGGGGGCCGACTTTTTTCCTCCTCTCCTCCTCTTTCCCTTGCCAGTCGCTGTGGACTGGCCGGGAGGGGCGGAGACGGTGGTGGCGGCCGGTGTCGCCTTTTTAGGCTTACCCTTTCCTCTCCTGACCACCTCCGTCCATGGCTGATTGGACGGGGTGGTGGAGGGCAGAAGGGCATCCTCCATCTGGAGGTCAGGAGCAGGTTCAGTCTCCATTTCTATGCTCGTAGAGGGGACCGGTGGAGCTGCTCCCGATTTCTTCCCCTTGCCCTTGCCCTTGGAGGGTTTTGGGGCTAGGGGCTGTTCCTTCGGGACTGGCATGGGGGTCGCCGACGACGGCCCGGGCCTGCTCGTCGTCTTGTCTGCCGCGAGCGGCGGTCGAAGACGCGTCTCCGGCAAGAGCCGGTCCTCAATTCCTGCGAAGCAGGCTCTGGTGAAGGCCCTCTCCTCCATGACAACCTTGCGGATGATGTCCTCAAGGTTGGAGGGGGGGGCCTCCACCATCGGTGCCTGGGAGGCCTGGGCTGGCCGAGCCGTGGCTTCAGCCAGCTTTGTGTGTAGCTGGCTCACCTCCGCCTGCAGGCGATCCACCTTCGCCTGCAGCTGCTGCGTTTCGTCGGTCGCTGTGCGTTGCACCAGCTCCCGCACGATACCGCGCATGCTCGCAGCCCGGCACTTTAGGGCCTTCTGAAAGGTCCCTTTCAAGTTGGAGGACTTGCAGGCGACCTCCACGATCTCCCGCTGGTCCTCCAGGGCCATCCGCTCCAGCTCCTCTAGCGAGTGGTCCGCATAGAGAACGCTGGATGCACCATAGCCTGCCCCGGCCCTGTTGGCACGCGCCTGCCGCTCTCTGGCAGCGACCCTAGCTTCCAAGTCTTCTTGGAGCTTGGTGCGCCTCTCCAGGCTGAGCTGGCGTTTGGCGTCCTTCAAACCGACGTCATGCGTGTCGGCAACCGGTTTTTTGGCCTTTGTCTTTTTGGTCGTATTTGTGGCCGAGTCCGAGGATGTCCCGGACTCTTGCCTCAAGTAGGACCTCTTCCGCTCTTGGCAGCTTTTTCGTAGGGCTTTCGAACCTGTGTTCGACGCGCCCACAGCGAACTCTATGTCAGAGTTGTCCGACATGTCGTCCGCACGCCTAAACAAGCTAGCCGCAGGTGGTGCGCAGCTCGCTTCCAACGCCGAAGCGTTGTCGGGGGGCCCTGAAAAGGGCCTTTTGGTTGGCTCTGGGAAGAGCCCTTAGATATAAAACGCCCAGAGGCGTCCCTCCTAGGCTGAGGCCGAGCTAACGGACACTGCTGCCCGTTATCCGACATCGTTAACAAACGCACGATCAGCTGGGTCCCGCTCAACCTGAAACCGGAGAAACTCGACGGCCAGGGAACTGGGAGAACCAGGGAATCGCAAGAAACGCAAAGACAAGCAAGTCGCCTTCAGTCACAGTGCACTTTAGCCGCCGGCCTACCACTCCGTTACGGTGGATAGGCGCGACGTTTCCAGGGGACACGACGAGGACGTAAGCACTGTGGGGGGGTCCCCCAACCTTTTTTTTTTTTTTTTTTTTTTTTAACGTGAGGAAATGCATTTACGCATACCAGGGCTCTGGGGAAAGCAACTGGTTATGTCGGGCTCAGCTCGGACTCGATGCTCCTACCGACTAAAACCTCACGATGTCCACTTCATCGGCCGGAGTGGAGCTTCGGGACCGCTTTCGCATGCTCCGCTGCTCCACGCACGCCGCTATCCGCCACAGCGGATCCGTCTCGGAGCGGACATTAATCCACCCATTCTGCTTGAGCGATGCCCGGGGACATATCGGGCATCGACTCCTCTGAAGAGCCTTCATCCAATCGACCATCAGACGTCCCCACGTCCAACGGTCTAGGCTCTTCCAGCGGAGACGGGGTGCGAGCCCGACTGGCCCTCCTCCGTCGCCGCGCCCTCCGGAGCGGTTGTGAGGCGGGATCTCTCTCCCGTTCCCGCTCTTCGGCCTCCCTTCTCGATACGACTGTTTCGCAGAAGGTGGCCACCGCCTCCCATGACCTCTCGCTGTCAAGCATTCTTTTAAGAATGGTCGGCAGCGAGAGATCCGCTCCCACAGCCTCTACCAGGAGTCTACGCTCTTCCTCCTCTGCAGGGCACACCTCCAACACGTGTTGAGCCGTGTCCTCCTCGTGGCCGCACCGGTGACAAACCGGAATTGGCTCCCTCTTGGCTACATGCCACAGATACCTCCCGAAGCAACCATGTCCCGTAAGGATCTGTGTCATCCGGAACGTGAGGACTCCGTGCTTTCGCTGAACCCACTCACCGAGGATAGGACGCACGGCTTCAAGAAGCCGTCGAGCTCCAGTCCCCCTCTGTGTGGGTCCCGCTAGCAGCCTCTCTCTCCATGTCTCCAGTGCCGCCTCTCTGGCGATCTTCCGCCACTGCTCTACCTCCTGTGGTACAGGACGCAAATCTTGTTCATGCGCCTGAACCCTGCGCCGGTATACATTCAAGAGAATCCCAGCTTCAAGGTCCCACGGGAGGGAGCTTGCGAGGACACAAGCCACCTCGAGTGAAAGCGTGCGATATCCCCTGCATACTCTCACTGCCATAATCCTCTGGGACCTGAGGAGGATGGGGACCAACCTTGGGCTGATACAGTTCGCCCATATTGGGGCGCCATAAAGAGCCATCGACCTTAGCACCGCCATATACAGGCGACGGCAGATTCCTCCTCCTCCTCCCAGATTAGGGAGGAGTTTGCTGAGAGCCCCAGCCGTTCCCAAGAGTTTGGGAGCCAATCGACTAAGGTGCGCCTCAAATGTCAACCTACTGTCCAGGACCAAACCGAGGTATTTCAGGGTTGGTCTCACGGCAATGGCAGTTCCGCCAACCACGATGCTTGATCCTGCCGGTGGCGCCGCACGAGGACCATGGAAGCAAATGGCCTCTGACTTGCTTAGCGCCACCCGCAGGCCCAATCGTCTAATCCTGCCCACGACCGCTGCAACTCCAGCCGTGACCAGGACTGCGGCCTCCCTGTAACTATCTCCCCGGGCGGTAACCAACGTGTCATCGGCGTAGCACACCACGTCAACGCCACGAAGATTAGCGCCACGGAGGACCCAGTCATATCCGATGTTCCACAGGAGAGGGCCCAAGGCCGACCCCTGCGGAACACCGCGTGCCATTGGACTCCGTCCCACTCCTTGCATCGTCGGGAAGACTACCTCCCTGTCAGAGAGATAATCCCCGACGAGGCGTTGGAGATACTCCGGTACGTTGTGAAGCCTTAGTCCCTCCAGTATCGTGGTCCACGGCAGCGAATTGAAGGCGTTGGCGATGTCTAAAGACACCGCCAACAGCACGCCACCCTTGGAGCACGCTTTCTCAGAGAGGTCGCGCAAGTAGGATATTGCATCCAGCGTCGAGCGACCCCTCCGAAAACCATACTGCGTGTCTGCCAAATTCGGGCCAACCGTCTCCAGGTGCATGGACAAGCGGGCAGCGACCACACGCTCCAGCAACTTACCAGCCTCATCGAGGAGCACGATCGGTCGATAACCCCCCGGTTCATCTACTGGGCGTCCCTCCTTTCGAAAGAGAACTAGTCTCCCACTCTTCCACCGTTTTGGAAATCTGCCCTCCCGAAGACATCGTGAGAACAAATCCGCCAGACGTGTCTCCAGCACATCCTGAGCAAGAGCCCAAGCGCGGCCGGGTATACCGTCAGGTCCCGGCGCCGTGTTTTTGGCCCTCATTCTGAGAACGGCGGCTCCCAGCTCTCCCAAGGACACATCAGGAGGTATTTCAGAGTCCAGCTCTCTCTGCATCACTGCGATGGGAGGGACGAAGTCAGTTTCCGGAGCTGGAAACAGTCCTTCAACCACTCGTTGCAGAGTTTCCGGCTGCAGAGTGCAAGTGGTAGGAGGAGTCCTGGGGCGCAGCTTTTGCCGTGCCATGCGGTAAGGCCTACCCCACGGATCTCGCTCCAGTGTCTCCAGCAACTCCTTCCAGGCTCTCGCTTTGGACTCACTTATAGCCACGCGCAACGCCTTTGACGCCTCTCTGTAGGCAGCGTAGAGGGCAATCTCCTCTTCCTCCTCCCTATTTCTACGTCTGCGGTACCTCTGGTATTGTCGTCTCCTGGCCACGCAACGACGGCGGATGTCGCCAATTTCCTCTGTCCACCAGTAAACTTGGCGTTTGACTGGTGGCTTCTTCAGCCGAGGCATAGCAGCATCGCAGATGCGCGCCATTGCCTCACACAATTGGTCTGCCTCTTCATCAATCCCCATCGCCTCCGTTGTTGATATGCTCCACGTCTGAACAATGGCCGCCTCCTCAAGGAGGTCGCGGTTCAGGCGCTTCAATATCCATCGCGGGCCAGATTCAGGTTCCCGCCTTTCCTCCACAGCTGTAGTGGAGGGGGAAACACTAAACTGAATGTATCGGTGGTCGGAGAGCGTCTCCTCATCCACTAGTACCCGCCATTCCCGAACACGGCGTGCGAGCTCAGGGGTGCCAAGTGAGACATCTATGACCGACCCTCCCCACTGGCGCACACACGTCTGTTCCGTCCCCCGGTTGAGAACGCACAGGTCTACCGCCGTTAGCCATTCAACTACACTGCGACCCCGCGCATCGGTCGTTGAAGATCCCCACGCTGCAGCCTTGGCGTTGAGATCTCCAAGGACGACAACAGGTCGTGGATGACTACGACCCACCACGCCTCCAACTTCCTCGAGGAGGGTTTCCAGCTCATGAAGGGGATCGTTGCGAGAGTGATACACTCCCACAACAACCATTCCTCCAATCTGGGCTGCTGTGAAACCCTTGCCTCTCGCCACCCCGTTGAGGGAAGGAGAGGGTACCGGCGATTGTGTGGTGATTGCCACTAATCCATCCATGTCCCCGTACCAGTCTGATCTGGTTGGAACTCGATACGGTTCCGAAATCACCGCCACTTGAATGGATCGCTCGGCCAGGCACTGGAGCAAAAGATCCTGTGCCCGGATCGAGTGATTTATATTTGCTTGGAGAAAGGTCAAATCCATATCTAACCTTCCTCCATAGTTACCACCTGCTCCTGCGAGAGGGCGGCCGACCGTGACTTGGCCTTAGCCTCAGTCACTTTCGATCCTCGCTTCGCCTCTGGCTTTGCTGGGGACTTGGCGCATGCCTTGCTCCCAGAGAGGTGGTTCGCCGTTTTCCCCGCCGCCGCACAGAGTGTGCAATGGGGTGGGGCGGAACAAGTGTTGGCCTTGTGACCCTTTTGGCCGCAGCGATAGCACTCGTCACTGCGGTCAACCTCAGACTTGCATTGGGCCTTCACGTGGCCCGACCCCAGACACTTATAGCAGCGACGGGGTCTTACCTCGAGTAACCGGACTAGAGCCGACACCAAACCCACTCGCAGTTTGCCCTTGGCCGCCACCTTCTTGGCCGCCTCCACCAGGCAACGGACAAAGGCAGAGAACATGCCTGCCTGGCCTTTGCGGAGTTCACCGGTCTTGACTTCCGTTGAGTCACACCCTCCAGCCTTGGCCAGTGCCTCGGCCAGCTCTTGGGGCTCAACGGAGTCATCCAGCTCACTGACGCGCAGATCTGCCATTGTGACAGGCCGAGAGACCTTTACCAGATCCCCTGCTGATGCGAAGACCTCCTTCAATTTCTCCGCAAGGGAGTCAGCTTTCGCCGCTCTCTCGGTTCCTGGGACCTCGAGAACACGAGCTCCTGTGGCAGCAGCCCGCATCCTCAGGGGAGGCATATCCATTTCATCCAAGTTTATTCGGCTCTTGGCCTCCTTCAGGACTTTGGCGTATGTGATGCCTTGCTCCTCGGCCCCAGGCTGCAGCGTGATGACGACTGCTGCAGTTCGAGGAGGGCGGAGCTTGACAGCCTTCTCCACTTTGGCCTTATTAGTAGTCACAACCCGACGCGACTGAGGGGCCTGTTCGCGCTGAGAGGGCGCAGGTCCTGCTGCTCCCGTCTTGCCACCCTTTTTGGAGCTTCGCTTGACCACTGTGCTCCACTTCTCCTGTAATGGAGGTGCAGAGAGTTGTGGCCCAACGGGCGCTCGCTCTGGTGCCGCTGTTATGTTAGCAGCAGGTGCAGCCTTTCCTTTGCCCTTGCCTTTTCCTTTCCCCTTACCTCCTTCCGTCACGGGAACATTAGGAGGGGGGATGCAAGGAGTCGCACTCGCACTCGCACTCGACGTGCTTGGCAGGGCAGTTGCGTCTTCTTCCCTATGCTTGTCCGCGGCAAGAGGCGGCCTTAGGCGCTTCTCGGGCAGCAGCCTCTCCTCGAGCCCCTCGAAGCGTGCGTTAATCATGTTGCCCACCTGCATCATGATTGAACGCATCGCCTCTTCTAGGGCTGGTCCCTGGGGTAGGGTAGGCGCCTGTTCCGGGGCTGGGGCCGGCTTGGCTTGGGCAGCTCGCAGCTCCTCCACCTCTCGACGGAGCTGGCTCAGCTCTTTGGTGAGCTGCTTGTTGGCCTCCGCAAGTAAGGCCACCTCCTCTGTCACCGTTCGGCTTTTCAACTCCTCAAAGGAGGCCTTCAGCATTTCGGCGGCACTTTTCAACGCCTTCACATAGGTCCCCTTAAGGTTCTTGGACTTCGTGGCTATCTTATTTATGATATCCACGGAGTCCAAGACCACCGACTCCAACGCGATCCCGTCGCGACCTTCAACATTTTCCTTGGCCGAGGGCTCCTTTCTGAAGAAGGCTCGGGTTGCCTCTTGCTTTCTGCTGAGCTCCTCTGCCAGCTCCTTCTCTGCTATGAGGCGGAGCTCTTCCTCTCTCGCCTTATTAAGTTCCTCCTTTGCTTTTGCCAGGCCAACATACTGCCCGGTTGTCGGAGGACGTCCACGTCCACGTCGGGCCGGAGGATAGTTTGCAGTTGAGTCCTCCAAACTCCTGCAGCGTTTTCGCTGCGACCTCACTGATTGACTCCCAGAGTTTTGGGAGTCTACCGACACGCAGCTCATGTCAGAGTCAGACTCCAACAAGCTTATGTTTTGAAGCAGTAGCCCTTGGGAGGCTCCGCCTTCCACCTCATTAGCGCTTTGCGCTCCACCTTCATCACAACAAGAATTTTTAGTAAACATCATTTTGATTCCCACGAGTAGTAGGCGATATAAAAGCACCCCGGTATCGCCAATTCCCAAAGGGTGGGCTATATACTGCGGAGGACGCCAGGTATCCGCAGGTTTTAACGAGGGTTCTCTCGGGTTTTATAGGGTTTTCCTTCCCGCGGGCCGGCCAATTAAGGCAAGCCCTCCGGCAAGCGACACCCCACATCTCCCACTGGAGCCACCCAGCAGGGTCGTTGAAGTGCGCCGCAAGTTACGGAACGCGAGAAGGTGGCAAAGTCTCCTCTCTCCGACGGTGGCATATATGCCTGCCAGACGTGCTGCGATTAGGCAGCGCGCTGACCCGTCCCGATGGGCCCAGATCCAATGTGTCCTCTGATGAACAGAGGAAAACACGGAGGGCCCCTCCTTGTGCTGCGCTTCGTCTGGTCCCTCGCTCCAAGCCTGTCCGGTATGGGTAGCCCTATCCGGCATAGCCTTGAAGGTCATTAGGACACGCAAGCCCCCCCACCACGACAAGGTGGCGCACGTCGGGGGGGAACCTAACCTAACCTAACCTTTTTTTTTTTTTTTTTTTTTTTTTTTTTGTCGATGGGAAATGATTTAATCATACCCCCCGGGCCTGAGGAAGCCAAGGGGGGGTTATGTCAGACTCCTGCTCTGCAGTCTACCGACTAAAACCCACCGGGTGTCCGCCGCGGCCGTGGTAGTGCGGTTTCGCAGGGCCCGCCAAAGCGATTCTGCTGCGACCCAGCCACGGCTGCCCCGACCTGAGCCGAGGCACACCTTGCGGAGACTTTTTGTCCCCGCCCTCCGCTAAAACGCCCTTGACACCAGAGGGCGTTTTGCCTACGCGGGGCCTCTAACCGTTAGGCGGCAGACGTCCCCACGTCTGCCACCCGGAGACCCCTTAAGGCGGTTTTTTTTTTTAACGTGAGGAAATGCCTTTACGCATACCAGGGCTCTGGGGAAAGCACCTGGTTATGTCGGACTCAGCTCGGACTCGATACTCCTACCGACTAAAACCTCACGGATGTCCACCTCATCGGCCGGAGTGGAGCCTCGGGACCGCTTTCGCATTCTCCGCTGCTCCACGCACGCCGCTATCCGCCACTGCGGATCCACCTCAGCTGCCCCGACCAGAGCCAGGGCACACCTCATGGGACACGGGGCCCACCACCTTGTCGTGTCCCGTCCTCCGCAAAGACGCTCAGGGCATCAGTGAGCGTCTTGCCTACGCGGGCCTCTAAGCGTCAGGCGACAGACGTCCCCACGTCTGCCACCTGGAGGCCTGAAGGGCTGGGGTACGGACCAGACCTCTGCCCTGCGGCGGAAAAGATGACAGGCTCCGCCGCTAACCTACTCCAGCCGCGCAGAGATGATGGAGTCTCGCGCGGCTCCTCCGACAGGGACCGCGGACCGGGAGAGTGGCGGGAGAGAACACCAGATCTCCCTTCTCGCGCGGTCCCCGCCCGAACGTGGCGGCTAGGAAGCCGGTGACGGGGATTACCACAAGCTTTCCCACTCCACCACGTTCCCACCTTCCAGCATCCCAAAAGGGAGCTCCACCCCGTGGCCCATCACATGTGTCCTCCGCTGTCCCAATCAGAGGATTACACGGAGGGCCCCTCCTTGTGCTGCGCTTCGTCTGGTCCCTCGCTCCAAGCCTGTCCGGTATGGGTAACCCTATCCGGCATAGCCTTGAAGGTCATTGGGACACTCAAGCCCCCCCACCACGACAAGGTGGCAGCACGTCGGGGGGGAACCTAACCTTACCTAACCTTTTTTTTTTTTTTTTTTTTTTTTTTTTTTTTGTCGATGGGAAATGATTTAATCATACCCCCCGGGCCTGGGGAAGCCAAGGGGGGGGTTATGTCATACTCCTGCTCTGCAGTCTACCGACTAAAACCCACCGGGTGTCCGCCGCGGCCGTGGTAGTGCGGTTTCGCAGGGCCCGCCAAAGCGATTCTGCTGCGACCCAGCCACGGCTGCCCCGACCTGAGCCGAGGCACACCTTGCGGAGACTTTTTGTCCCCGCCCTCCGCTAAAACGCCCTTGACACCAGAGGGCGTTTTGCCTACGCGGGGCCTCTAACCGTTAGGCGGCAGACGTCCCCACGTCTGCCACCCGGAGACCCCTTAAGGCGGGAGACGGCGCTCGTGCGCCGCCCGCCTTCGCCCCATGCGACGTCGCCGAATCGGGTCGGAAGAAGTATCCTCCTCCCGTTCCCTCTCGGCGGCCTCCTTCTGCGAAATAACTGTCTCGCAGAAGGAGGCCATCGCCTCCCACGCCGCCCTGGTTCCGACCATCTTTCTTACGATGGCCGGCAGCGAGAGGTCCGACCCGACGACGTCACGGAGCTGACCTCGCGGCTCGTCCCACGCCGGGCATTCCGCCAACGTGTGCTGCGCCGTATCGTCGGCGCAAGCACAATGGTGGCACCTTTGAGTCGGCTCCCTCCCGATAGCGTGCAGGTAGTGACCGAAGCATCCGTGCCCAGTCATCACCTGCACCATCCGGAACGACAGGCTGCCGTTGCGGGAACCGACCCATTCCACCAATGAAGGCCCTATGGCTTCTGCCACCCGATGCCCGGCGGAGGGTGCCGCCAAACGGTCTTGCCAGGTGCGCATCAAAATGACACGTGCCTGGCGTCGCCACCTCGCGATCCGTTCGGCGACAAGGTCATCATCGCGCCGCCTCATTTCGGCGACGCGTCGATAGACCTCCGCGAGGACTTTCGCCTCCATATCCCACGGTGGGGATCCCGCCAGGGCGCACGCCGCCTCGCCGGCCACCGTGCGGTATCCGCGTATTGCCCTTTGTGCCATGGCGCGCTGCGGTCGCCGCAGCAGCGCCCTATTCGTGGCACTCAGGGCATCCACCCACACGGGAGCGCCGTAGAGGGCCATCGATCTGATGACCCCCATGTACAGGCGGCGACAAACGGACCCCGGTCCACCCACGTTGGGCAGGAGGCGTCCAAGAGCGGCCGCCGCCCCCAACAACTTCGGCGTTAGCCGGCGGAAGTGGGCGGTGAACGCCCACCTTCCGTCCAGGACGAGTCCAAGATATTTCATCTCGGACTCGACCCGGACCTCCACCTCTCCGATTCGGAGCGTCGTACCTGTCGGCGGCCTCCTCCGAGGCCCATGGAAGAAGAGGGCCTCAGTCTTCTCCAAGGCCACCCTTAATCCCAGGTCGCTGATGCGGGACACAACTAGTCCCACACCAACCACCGCCAGCCGGTTCGCCTCCTCGTGCGTCTCTCCGCGGGCAAGTACTAGGGTGTCGTCAGCATAGCAGACGACACGAAGCCCGCGGAGCAAGGCACCTCGCAGTACGCGGTCGTAGCCAATGTTCCACAGGAGTGGACCGAGGACCGACCCCTGTGGAACACCGCACCACGTCTCCCGCCGAACATGAGCACCGTCGCGCCCCACGCACGTCACCTCTCGCCCTCGCAGGTACGCCGCAATAAATGCGCATAGGTACCGGGGGAGCCGGTGGTAGCGGAGGCCCTCCTCGATGGCAGCAAACGGCAGGGAATTGAACGCATTGGCGATATCCAAAGACACCGCCAACACAACGTTGCCGCTCGCCACCTGTTCCTCCGCGTACCCCTTGTTTGGTGTAAAACACCTAACACGTTTACCGCCGCGTGCGCTTTGTCAGCAGAAAGCGCGCCGCCGAACATTTAACTTTAGTGCATAATTCGGTACCGCCGCGACCGGGTGCATTCGAATAACATAGTAACATTATAACATTTTTATCATTAATTTAGTTTAACATTGGTTTAAGTGACTTTTATAAATATTAAACATTTTGTGAAACATTTTGACTTTTAACATTCACCCGCAATCCCCGCAACATTTGGTCCTTCGAGCACAGGACCTCGCGCGTCATCGTATTTTCGCGTGTGGCGGGTGAGGGACAGAACTGGTGAACATTCTGTGAGGATTGCAGTGATTAAAAGGAAAGGCACAACATTTGGAGCGTGGAGCAACAACTGGACGTTTTGGTACAGAGGCTACGTAGGAGATAAACAAGTAAGATCTTTCCTTTTTTATACTAACATCGTAAGAAGATGGCAGAAACATTTGAGCGGCAGAAACAGATTCAAAGAGAGATTTTACAACTTCTAACAAACTATAAAAAGGATGGTCCGGACCGAAAAACGAAAGTAGAATATTTTAAAAAACGTTCTGAGGTATTGGCGAGTTACTGGTCTGAATTTCAGTTCCTACATGATCGAATTAACACGGAAGAGAGTAGAACTCATCCCTATTTTATAGAATGTATTTATGAGAAAACTAAACAAGCGTATTTAGACTTGAATCAGTTATTGAACGAAGGCTATCAGGAACTATCGGCAGGGCTCACGGTTTTTAAAACGGACGAACATGGCACCTCTGGTGCCGCTGGGGAGCAGCAACGGCCGCCGGTGGGCGAGTACAGCGTCCAACAGTCACTAGGTAGCACAGGAGGTGGTGGAAGTCAACAAGAAGGAGGGAATGGAGGAGATGGCTATCAGAGACCACCGGTACCAAGGCGGCAAGAGAGGGGGTCGCCGAGTAAACTTGACGAGATGTACCGTAAACAGCAGGCTAATATTAAGGCTTTTATTCGCACTGTTACTAACATTGATTTAGATTTAATAACAGATAGATGGGAATTGCAAGACGCTTTGAAAAAATTAGATTCACGCTGGTCAGTTATAGATACTTTACATTGGGAAATAGAAAGTGAAGCTTTTCAAACAGATTTAGTCTATGAGGCTACCTTTAATAATCATGAAAAAACATATAATCAATTAACTAAAGAGATAAATAAGAAAATCTGGTCAGTCGCTCACAGGGAGAAGTCTACCCCGCAGTTAGACATCCCTGTCTTTTTCGGAAACTATAACTCATGGGTATCCTTTAAAGATTTATTTAGCGAAGCTATTCACAAAAACACAGCCTTGTCAAACGCGCAGAAGATGCAGTTTTTAAAAAGTAAAGTAAAAGGGGAAGCCGAGAGACTTATACAACATTTACAAATAAGTTCTGATAATTACTTAGTGTGTTGGGAGATCTTAAACAATCGTTATAATAACACTAAATTAATATTCACCTCCCACATGAACATTTTGCTCGGGCTTCCTACCATGCAACAACAATCTCTTTCCCAAATAAAGAAAATACATGACACAGCTATGGAGTGCTTAAATGCTATTAAAAATCTAGGGGTAGATATTAGTACTTGGGATCCGATTTTAGTACATATTTTATCCCAAAAACTAGACTCTGAGACACACAAAGACTATATAGAGTCGCTAAAAAACAGCAGAGAACTACCAATCCTCCAGGAGTTTTTAGACTTCATGGAGAGCAAGTTCACCACCCTCGAGTCGTCCCGCCGTAAACAGGATCCTATAACACATAAAACTAACATTCAACAACAAACGATGGCTTATTCTAAAAAACCATCTCCAAACTACAACTATATTCAGTCAAACAACAACCAAAACCACGGGACAAGCCGAAACTATGGAAATCAGGTTATGCCGAAGTCTTTCCACATATCCGGTGTCAAATGTCCCCTGTGTAAAAATCCACACGGTATATACAATTGTCGCTTTTTTTTGCAAATGCCGATTGAAAAACGACTCTACACAGTCAATCGCCTTGCCCTGTGTATTAACTGCCTATTTACACACAACGGAAATGCATGTAATTCTACAAAAACGTGCCACAAATGTTCCGGTCAGCATAATACCTTAATACACGAGGCAATTGTAAAGCCCACACTGACGTCATCGGTGCAACCGTCTACGTCAGGCGTTAACACACCGAAAACAAAAAGAAATTCAGAAAATGTACCTAACATTTCAAATGTATCTCAGGGAGAGGATTCTGAAATATTATTAGCCACAGCTCAGTTAAAAGTGTTAGCAGCTGATGGAACCAGCTATACCTTAAGGGCTCTTATAGACCAGGGCTCTCAAATTTCATTAATTACCGAAAAAGCGGCTCAGTTATTAAACTTAAAGAGAGAAAAATGTCAAGGCGTTATATACGGCGTAGGAGAGAAACAAAACAACTGTAAGGGAAAGCTGAACATCACATGCACTTCCATGTACAATGACTTTACTTTTGAAGCCGAAGTAATTATTATGAATAATTTAATAAAAAGTCTGCCGAATAAAACATTTGCCAAACCGTCCTGGTCAATGATACAGAACATAAATCTAGCCGACCCCGAGTTTTACGTAAGTCGTTCTGTAGACTTACTTCTGGGAGCAGACATTTATTCTCAGATACTTTTGAGCGGCGTGATCAAAGGAACCGATGCAACTCAACCAATAGCTCAACAAACACAACTCGGGTGGTTACTATGCGGTAGCGCACGAACATACCATTGCAATGTGGTTATTAACAATTTAGAGGACATCAAACATTTTTGGGAGGTTGAGGAGATAGCGGAGGAGGGAGATTTATCTCATGAAGACTTGGCATGCATAAAATATTATCATGAGACCACAAAACGAACAGCAAACGGGCGATATGAAGTTAGACTTCCTATGAAGCCGAATTTCGAAGAGGAGCTTGGATTGTCAAAAACGAAGGCCATTGCTCAATTTAGAAACATGGAAAGAAAGTTTGAGAGGCAGGAAAAGTTAGCCCAGGCCTACAGAACATTTATGAAAGAATATAGCGATTTAAACCATATGACGTTGGCCGACGGTAACACGACACTCCATTGTTATTTACCGCATCACGGCATAGAGCGCATCGAGTCCACTACAACTAAATACAGGGTCGTATTTAATGCCTCCGCTAAGACATCTACAGGACGCTCTCTAAATGATTTGATGTATACAGGGCCGAATTTACAACAGGATTTACAAACATTATTGTTGAAGTGGAGACAGTATGAATATGCGTTTACTTCGGACATTGAAAAAATGTACCGGCAGATTTTAATTAACGAAACAGACCAACATCTACAAAAAATCATTTGGAGAGAACATTCAGAACAGCCTTTACAATCCTATCAGTTAAAAACTGTAACATATGGCACAAAAGCGGCCCCGTTTTTGGCCATGATGACGCTAAAAAAGTTAGCGAGCGATGAGCGTGAGCGTTTTCCTGAAGCGTCACAAGTATTGGAGGAGTCGTTCTATATGGACGATTTGGTACACGGAGTACATACCATCGAACAGGGAAAGAAACTCATTGGTGACTTAGATAAACTTTTAAAATCGGGTGGATTTAATTTACGAAAGTGGGCCGCCAATGACGATAACCTTTTGGAAAACATTAAAGAAAAACAGAAACAGGAAAGTGAAGACATGGTTTTCAATTTCAAAACCGATGACATATCTAAAACTCTAGGATTATGCTGGAACCCACACTCTGATGATTTTACATTTAAGTGCAAAATCACTAAACAAACATCGAAACCAACAAAACGAAGCCTGTTATCAGAAATTTCGAAGCTTTTTGACCCTTTGGGTTGGCTGACACCCATAAGTACAAAACTGAAAATCTTATTCCAAAAAGTTTGGAAACAAGAAACACAATGGGACGAGGCGGTGTCCGATGACATCTATGTCGAGTGGTCTAAGGTACAAGCGGATATCCATCAAATAAATGAGTATAAGATACCAAGGTGGATATTGTGTAACGAACATGACGTCATCGAGCTCCATGGGTTCTGTGATGCGTCGATGGAGGCATATGGCTGCGTAGTATACGCCCGAATTAAAAATAAAAACAAAGTAGTACTTGTCGCTGGAAAGTCAAAGCTTGTACCACACAAGAAAAGCTTAACATTGCCTCGGCTGGAATTGAGCGGAGCGCACTTACTTTCTAAACTAATATCAAAAATTAAACAAGCATTACATGAGCACAAGATTGAAACATTTGGATGGACAGATTCGAACATAGTTCTCGCCTGGCTGCAAGGCCAGCCCAGCCGCTGGAAACCCTTTGTGGCTAATCGAGTAGAACAGATAAAAGGAACAATGAGTGAAAAACAGTGGCGATATGTTAAATCAGCCGAAAATCCTGCGGATGCTGCGAGCAGAGGGCTTACAGCATCTCATCTAAAAGAACATTCTCTGTGGTGGAGTGGCCCAACATGGTTGGCCTCCTTTGAACCGAGTCCCGAAACACAAACATATAATACAGAGGAAGAGGAGAAAAAGATTTTCAAATCTCATGTAATACAAGAAAACAAAAATGATAACATTATTGAGAAGTTACTAGAAAAACATAGCTCGGTTACAAAAATTATACGAATCGTGGCATGGATACTGAGGGCACTGACACCGAAGCGAAGCGGCTTACCTACACATCTCACATTACAAGAGCTCGAAAAGGCAAAAATAATGGTAATTAAACATGCACAAATGAATGAAATGGGAACGGAAATTAACTACTTACGTAAACATGACAGAGTGCAAATGAAAAGTAAACTTGTACAGTTAAATCCATTCATTGACAGTGATAACATGTTGCGAGTGAGAGGGCGTTTAAGAGAAGCAGATATTTCGAGTGAGATGAAGAATCCTAAAATCATCCCTAAGGAATCTAGACTGGCTAGTCTACTCATAGAACAAGCTCACAAACAAACATTTCACGGGGGTCCCAGTCTAACTATGGCCAAATTAAGACAAGAGTATTGGATAACCGGAGGAAATAATACTATCAAAAAACAACTACGGAAATGTGTGACCTGTCGAAAAAATGAAGGGAAGAAACAACATCAATTGATGGGAGATTTGCCCTATCCGGCATAGCCTTGAAGGTCATTAGGACACGCAAGCCCCCCCACCACGACAAGGTGGCAGCACGACGGGGGGGAACCTAACCTTTTTTTTTTTTTTTTTTTTTAACGTTGGGAAATCCGTCATGGATACCCAGTCACTGCGGGGGCAGCAACCGGGTTATGCCGGACTCCTACCGGCTAAAACCCAACGGCGTTCCCGCTTCGCCGTATGGCAGGGGTCTGGGAAACCGGCAGAGCCTTTACCTCCAGTCCCCCACCGGCGACTGCCACCCGAAGGCGGCCCGGCTGCGTGAAGGGCAGAAAATCTGCCCACCCGCGTTTGTAGGGCGCACCGGACGCAGAGTGCACCCTCCAACTGCTTCCTCAAAGTGGACAGCAGACCCCCCGGTCTACTGTCTGGAAGCGATGGGGGCCAGGAAACCCGACCCCCTGCGGCGGATAAGATGGTAGGCTCCGCCGCCAACCGACGCCGCGCAGAGATGAAATCTCTGGCGGCACCCGCCTGGGGCATCGATAAAATCGACGCCCCCGAGCATCCCTTGATTGGACCCTTCAGCAAGGGTCCAAGGGAGCTCCTCCGCGGTTGGCGCGAGACACACCCCTAGGGATAATGTCAAGCGCCCCCTCCTGTGCTGCGCTTCGTCTGGTCCCTCGCTTCAAGCCTGTCCGGTATGGGTAACCCTATCCGGCATAGCCTTGAAGGTCATTAGGACACTCAAGCCCCCCCACCACGATAAGGTGGCAGCACGACGGGGGGGGGGGGGAACCTAACCTAACCTAACCTAACCTTTTTTTTTTTTTTTTTTTTTTTTAACGTTGGGAAATCCGTCATGGATACCCAGTCACTGCGGGGGCAGCAACCGGGTTATGCCGGACTCCTACCGGCTAAAACCCAACGGCGTTCCCGCTTCGCCGTATGGCAGGGGTCTGGGAAACCGGCAGAGCCTTTACCTCCAGTCCCCCACCGGCGACTGCCACCCGAAGGCGGCCCGGCTGCGTGTTGGGCAGATAATCTGCCCACCCGCGTTTGTAGGGTGCACCGGACGCAGAGCGCACCCTCCAACTGCTTCCTCAAAGTGGACAGCAGACCCCCCGGTCTACTGTCTGGAAGCGATGGGGGCCAGGAGACCCGACCCCCTGCGGCGGATAAGATGGTAGGCTCCGCCGCCAACCGACGCCGCGCAGAGATGAAAATCTCTGGCGGCACCCGCCTGGGGCATCGATAAGATCGACGCCCCCGAGCATCCCTTGATTGGACCCTTCAGAAAGGGTCCAAGGGAGCTCCTCCGCGGTGGGCGCGAGACACATCCCTAAGGATAGTCAAGCGCCCCCTCCTGTGCTGCGCTTCGTCTGGTCCCTCGCTTCAAGCCTGTCCGGTATGGGTAACCCTATCCGGCATAGCCTTGAAGGTCATTAGGACACGCAAGCCCCCCCACCAACGACAAGGTGGCAGCACGACGGGGGGGAACCTAACCTAACCTAACCTAACCTTTTTTTTTTTTTTTTTTTTGACGCTGGGTAAAATGCATTACGCATACCCACCCTGTCGGGGGACAGGATGGGTTATGTGGGACTCCCCGGAAAACGAGTTTCCGGTATACCCACTAAACATCCCAGCGGCACTCCCGCATCGCCTTAGTGGCAGGGGACTGGGAAACCGGCAGAGCCTTTACGTCCAGTCCCCCGCCGGCGAAGCCCGCCTACACGGCGGGCCCATCACTCCCCTCCACTGAGAGAGGGGTCCGGGAACGACCGTGAGTGCTCGGTCGTCCCCGCCCGGCTAGGTGGTGAGTAGTGCGATGCGGGCGGAAGCGCCCCCGCGCTTGTCGCCCGCTACCCACCACCGGGAGGGTGAAGGCGGTCGTGCAACCGCCTTCTCCTTCCCCTTCTCCGCCTGCGTTGCATTGGAGCGAGAGGATCATCCTCCCGCTCGCGCTCCGCTGCCTCCTTATGTGAGATGACCTCTTCACAGAAGGAGGCGACCGCCGCCCATGCCCTCTCGCCCCCCAACATGGCATTGACCACGCTGGGAAGCGAGAGGTCCGGCCCCACTGCCGCGACCAAGCTACGGCGCTGCTCGGACCACGACGGGCACACTTCTAGAGTGTGCTGCGCCGTGTCCATAGCCGCGCCGCAGTCATGGCAAGACGGATTTTCCTCTCTTCCGATTCGGTGCAGGTACGATCCGAAGCAGCCGTGCCCGGACAATACCTGCACCAGACGGAAAGAGAGGAATCCTTGCGACCGCTCGAGCCAGTCTTCCAGGACTGGCCCGAGCGCGTCCAGCGTTCGGCGGCCGAAGGTGGCGGTGGCGAGGTCCTCCGCCCAGTGTTGGACGATGGCGTCTCTCGCCTCCCGCCGAACGGCCTCCCGCTCTTCCAGAGCCGGGCGCTCCCCGAGCGCTCTCCGACCCGCCGTCCACTCGTACACTCTGGCTAGCACCCACGCCTCGAGCTCCCAAGGAGGGGTGCCGGCCAGAGCGCACGCCGCCGCGAAGCCCACCGAGCGGTAGGCCCTCGCCACCCGCTGTGCAATGGCCCTTTGGGGCCGACGGATGGCGGCAGCGTTCTCCCTCCTGGAGAGGGAGTCCGCCCAGATGGGGGCCCCGTAGAGGGCCATGCTTCTCAGAATGCCGGCGTAAAGACGCCGGCATCGCGCGCTAGGCCCCCCCAGGTTGGGGAGGAGCCACGACAGGGCACCCGCGGTTTTCAGCAGGCGCGACGACAGCCCGCTAAAATGCGGGCCGAAGCGCCACCTGCTGTCAAGTATAAGGCCCAGATACTTCATCTGGGCCTTAACCTCCACCCTGACGCCCTCCACGAATATGTGGGCGTCAGGCGGGGTGCGCTGCCGAGGTCCGTGAAAGAACACGGCCTCGGTTTTGTGCAGCGCCACCCTCAACCCTAGGCGGTGGATCCTCCCTGCGACCAAGGATCCACCTGCCGAGGCCAGACTGGCCGCCTCCCCAAATGTGCTCCCCCGGGCAGTGAGGAGAGTGTCATCCGCATAGCAGATGACACTCGTGCCACGGAGGAGGGTTCCCCTCAGAAGCCAGTCGAATCCGACGTTCCACAGGAGTGGTCCTAGGACCGAACCCTGTGGAACACCAGACTCGACGCTGAACCGACGGAGTCGACCAGACCTATCCACGAGGAGGACCGCCCGGTCCTCCAAGTAGCTGGCCAGGAGGCACCGCAGGTAATGAGGCACTCCATGGAACCGGAGTGCCTCTAGGATGGTTGAGTGGGGGACGGAGTTGAAGGCGTTGGCTATGTCAAATGACACGGCCAACAATCCGTCCCCCGCTTCCATAGCCTCCTTCACCTGGCCCTTGAGCTGGGCCAGGGCGTCCACTGTCGAACGCTCAGCCCGAAATCCGAACTGAGCGTCGGACAGGTCCGGCCCGACCCCCCGCAGGTGGTTGTTGAGGCGGGCGGCGATGATCCCCTCGAACATCTTACCGACCTCATCGAGCAAAACGATGGGTCGGTATGCCGAGGGGGAATCCGCCGGGCGCCCCTCCTTCCGAAGGAGGCACAAATGTCCCTCCTTCCATGGTTTCGGGAACCTCCTCGATGAGAAACACGCACTGAAGAGGTCCCGAAACCTTTCCTCCATTTGGGTGGCGGCGATGGCCACCACCCTTGCGGGGACTCCGTCTGGACCGGGGGCGGTCTTTTTGGGGCGGAGACGAAGGACCATCGCCTCCACCTCCGCCTCCGTGACTGGAGGGACTTCCTCCTCCAGCGCGGCCGCCCCTCGCGGGGGATCCATTGTTGGTGGGGTGAAGTTGTCCCTGCGGGGAAACAGGGACTGGACCACCCCATCCAGCAATGCCGGCTCGAGGGTCTCGGCAACTGGGGGACCAAAGGGGCGCAGCTTGTTGCGCGCCGCCTTATATGGCCTCCCATACGGGTCGTTGTCGAGACCCTCCAACATCTCGGCCCTCGCCGAATCCTGGGCGGCGCCCATTGCCGACCTGAGGACCGTCCTTGCCTCTACGTATAAATCGTAGAGGCGGTCCTCATTGTCCTGGTCACGCGGGCGCCGCCGCCGGCTCCGCGTGTAGGACCTTCTGGCCGCTACACAGGCGGCCCGGAGTTCAGCCAGCTCCTCCGACCACCAATAGACGGCGCGTCGGGGAGGCGGACGGCAGGACCGAGGCATGCTTGAGTTGCACACCTCGGTCAAGGACCCCTTCAGTTGGGATGCCGCGGCGTCCACGTCCAGACCATCGACAGGGGGCGACAGCCAGTCCTGGAGAAAGGCTGCCTCCCCGGCTGCCTCTCGGTTTAGGCGGGTGAGAGCCCATCGTGGGAACGGGGACTGACCCGAGGGTGCCATCCCCCGGGGGCTCTGGGTGGAGATATCGAACCGCACGTATCGGTGGTCCGATAGAGTCTCCACCTGCTCCACCCGCCAGTCCGTGACGCGGGCGGCTAAGGCAGGGGTGGCGAAAGTGAGGTCCACTATCGACCCCCCCTGCCGCCGCACACACGTGTGATCTGTCCCTCTATTCAAGAGGGTCAGACCGGACGACGCAGCCCACGCTTCGACGGCGCGTCCCCGGACATCGGTGGCTGGGTTTCCCCAGACCACCGACTTGGCATTCAGGTCTCCCAGGAGGGAGACCTGACGCGGCGCCGCCCTGCCGACCACAGCGGCGAGGACCTCGAGATAGCTCTCGAAGTCCGAAAGAGGGCGATTTGGGGAGAAATAGACCCCCACAAGGGCTATGTCTCCCCACGCGGCGGCCACGTATCCCGGTCCCCTCTCTAAGAGCGAGAGGGGAGGGGAGTCTGTGGAAGACCGCGCCACTATTGCCACCAAGCCGTCTCTATCACCCAGCCAGCGGCCAGGGACTGAGTACGGCTCGGCGACCACCGCCACGTCCACCAACCACTCGGCCATGACCTGAACCAGCAGGTCCTGGGCCGCTTTGCAGTGGTTGGTGTTCGTTTGGAGTATGCGATGTTGTACCGGCATTACTCGGTCACCATCGCACACTCCTCGTCGGCCGGCGCTGGAGCTGGAGCTTCAACGGCGGCGGCGGCGGCAGGGCGGGTTGGCACCTGCGCTTTGCCCTTCTGTGGTGGGGGGTTGCATTTGGACCCCGCCATGGCGTGGCCCGCAGGTCTCCCACTGGCCGCGCAGACCGCACAGTGCGGCTTGGCGGCCTGGCAGGAGGCGGCCTTGTGCCCGTCATTCCCGCAGCGGTAACAAGCGTCTGCCCTATCCACTTTGGACGGGCAGAGAGCCCGTGCGTGGCCAATGCCGAAGCACTTGAAGCAGCGCAGAGGCTGGTCTTCAAGTGCCCGGACCACACACGAGCTAAGTCCCACTTGTAGCCGCCTCTTAGTGAGGACGGCTTTCGCCGCGGCGACTGGGCACTCAAGACGAATGGTGCCCAAGCCGCGGCGGCCGGGCCTGATGGCCCGGCCCTGTACCGCTGCGACGTCACAGCCTCCTGCCGCCGCGACCGCCGCCACCACCTCCTCTTTGGTGACCGAGTCGTCAAGTTCGGTCACCTCCAAGGCCGCGGACTTAACAGGCCTCACCACCTTTGCCGCGTCCGCGATGACCTCTTGCAACTTCGTTGCGAAGAGGTCCGCGTTTGTGCCGCCTTGAGCCCCCGGAAACTCGAAGATTCGAGCTCCGGTTAGGGTTCGGCGGCACGTGACTGTGCCGATCCCCAGTTGGGTAGGATCGGCATTGGTACGAGCCCGCCTCAACACGGACTCGTACGTCTCGCCCCGCTCCGCGGCCTCCGGGCTGAGCGTCACCACGACGGCTGCAGTCTTGGGAGGAATTAATTTCCTCCTGCCAGCGGACGCCCTTTGAGCTGCCGGGGCAGCGGTGGAGGGCTTGGCGGCCGACTTTTTCCCACCTCTCCTCCTCTTTCCCTTGCCAGTCACTGTGGACTGGCCGGGAGAAGCAGAGCTGGTGGAGGCGGCTGGCATTGACTTTTTAGGTGTGCCCTTCTTGCCTTTCCTGACCGCCGTCGTCCATGGTTTATTGGACGGGGTGGTGGAGGGCAGAAGGGCATCCTCCATCTGGAGGTCCTGAGGGGCCGCTGGAGTGCCAGCAGGTTCAATCTCCATAACTGCGCTCGTAGTGGGGACCGGTGGAGCTGTCCCTGATTTCTTGCCCTTGCCCTTGCCCTTGGAGGGCTTTGGGGCCAGGGGCTGTTCCCGCGGAAGTGGCGTGGGGGTCGCCGAGGACGGCCCGGGCCTGCTCGGCGTCTTGTCCGCCGCGAGCGGTGGTCTAAGACGCGTCTCTGGCAAGAGACGGTCCTCGATGCCAGCGAAGCATGCTCTCGTGAAGGCCCTCTCCTCCATGACAACCTTGCGGATGATGTCCTCAAAGTTGGAGGGGGAGGGGACCTCCGCCGTCGGTGAATGGGCTTGGGAAGCCTGGGCCGGCCGAGCCGTGGCTTCAGCCAGCTTCGCGTGCAGCGAGCTGACCTCCGCCTGCAGGCGATCCACTTTCGCCTGCAGCTGCTGGGTTTCGTCCGTCGCTGTGCGCTGCACTAGCTCCCGGACGATACCACGCATGCTTGCGGCCCGGCATTTCAGGGCCTTTTGAAAGGTCCCTTTCAGATTGGAGGACTTGCAGGCGACCTCCACAATCTCCTGCTGGTCCTCCTGGGCCATCCGGTGGAGCTCCTCTAGGGAGTGGTCCGCGTAAAGGACGCTGGACGCGCCATAACCAGCCCTGGCCCTGTCGGCGCGCGCCTGCCGCTCTCTAGCAGCAACACGCGCCTCCAAGTCCTCTTGGAGTTTCGCCTTTCTCGCCAGATTAAGCTGGCGTTCGGCGTCCTCCAAGCCGACGTCGTGGCTGTCAGCCACAGGCTGTTTAGCCTTCGTCTTCTTCTTTGTTGTACTCTTAGCTGAGTCCGAGGAGGCCACGGACTCTTGCCTCAAGTATAAACGTTTTCGCTCTTGATGACCGTCTTTCGAGGTGGACTCAATGTCGGAGTTGTCCGACATGTCGTCTGCCCTTCGGTAAAAGCTAGACACAGATGGTGTGTGGCTGGCTTCCAACGCCGGAGCGTTGTCGGGTTGGCCCTGAGAAGGGCCTTTGGGTTGGCTCTGTGAAGAGCCCTTAGAAATGAAACGCCCGGAGGCGTCCCGCACAGGCCGAGGCCGAGCTAACGGACGGGGCTGCCCGTTATCCGACATCGTAAATATTCGAACGCACGATATTCTGGGTCCCGCTCAACCTGAAACCGGAGTAACCTCGACGGCCAGGGAGCTGGGAAACACAGAGGATCGCAAAAACAAGTAAAGACACTCAGGTCGCCTTCAGTCACAGTGCACTTTAGCCGCCGGCCTACCACTCCGTTACGGTGGATAGGCGCGACGTTTCCAGGGGACACGACGAGGACGTAAGCACTGTGGGGGGGTCCCCCAACCTAACCTAACCTTTTTTTTTTTTTTTTTTTTTTTTTTTTAACGTTGGGAAATCCGTCATGGATACCCAGTCACTGCGGGGGCAGCAACCGGGTTATGCCGGACTCCTACCGGCTAAAACCCAACGGCGTTCCCGCTTCGCCGTGTGGCAGGGGTCTGGGAAACCGGCAGAGCCTTTACCTCCAGTCCCCCACCGGCGACTGCCACCCGAAGGCGGCCCGGCTGCGTGAAGGGCAGATAATCTGCCCACCCGCGTTTGTAGGGTGCACTGGACGCAGAGTGCACCCTCCAACTGCTTCCTCAAAGTGGACAGCAGACCCCCCGGTCTACTGTCTGGAAGCGATGGGGGCCAGGAAACCCGACCCCCTGCGGCGGATAAGATGGTAGGCTCCGCCGCCAACCGACGCCGCGCAGAGATGAAATCTCTGGCGGCACCCGCCTGGGGCATCGATAAAATCGACGCCCCCGAGCATCCCTTGATTGGACCCTTCAGCAAGGGTCCAAGGGAGCTCCTCCGCGGTTGGCGCGAGACATATCCCTAAGGATAGTCAAGCGCCCCCTCCTGTGCTGCGCTTCGTCTGGTCCCTCGCTTCAAGCCTGTCCGGTATGGGTAACCCTATCCGGCATAGCCTTGAAGGTCATTAGGACACGCAAGCCCCCCCACCAACGACAAGGTGGCAGCACGACGGGGGGGAACCTAACCTAACCTTTTTTTTTTTTTTTTTTTTTTTTAACGTTGGGAAATCCATCATGGATACCCAGTCACTGCGGGGGCAGCAACCGGGTTGTGCCGGACTCCTACCGGCTAAAACCCAACGGCGTTCCCGCTTCGCCGTGTGGCAGGGGTCTGGGAAACCGGCAGAGCCTTTACCTCCAGTCCCCCACCGGCGACTGCCACCCGAAGGCGGCCCGGCTGCGTGAAGGGCAGATAATCTGCCCACCCGCGTTTGTAGGGTGCACTGGACGCAGAGTGCACCCTCCAACTGCTTCCTCAAAGTGGACAGCAGACCCCCCGGTCTACTGTCTGGAAGCGATGGGGGCCAGGAAACCCGACCCCCTGCGGCGGATAAGATGGTAGGCTCCGCCGCCAACCGACGCCGCGCAGAGATGAAATCTCTGGCGGCACCCGCCTGGGGCATCGATAAAATCGACGCCCCCGAGCATCCCTTGATTGGACCCTTCAGCAAGGGTCCAAGGGAGCTCCTCCGCGGTTGGCGCGAGACATATCCCTAAGGATAGTCAAGCGCCCCCTCCTGTGCTGCGCTTCGTCTGGTCCCTCGCTTCAAGCCTGTCCGGTATGGGTAACCCTATCCGGCATAGCCTTGAAGGTCATTAGGACACGCAAGCCCCCCCACCAACGACAAGGTGGCAGCACGACGGGGGGGAACCTAACCTAACCTTTTTTTTTTTTTTTTTTTTTTTTTTTTAACGTTGGGAAATCCATCATGGATACCCAGTCACTGCGGGGGCAGCAACCGGGTTATGCCGGACTCCTACCGGCTAAAACCCAACGGCGTTCCCGCTTCGCCGTGTGGCAGGGGTCTGGGAAACCGGCAGAGCCTTTACCTCCAGTCCCCCACCGGCGACTGCCACCCGAAGGCGGCCCGGCTGCGTGAAGGGCAGATAATCTGCCCACCCGCGTTTGTAGGGTGCACTGGACGCAGAGTGCACCCTCCAACTGCTTCCTCAAAGTGGACAGCAGACCCCCCGGTCTACTGTCTGGAAGCGATGGGGGCCAGGAAACCCGACTCCCTGCGGCGGATAAGATGGTAGGCTCCGCCGCCAACCGACGCCGCGCAGAGATGAAATCTCTGGCGGCACCCGCCTGGGGCATCGATAAAATCGACGCCCCCGAGCATCCCTTGATTGGACCCTTCAGCAAGGGTCCAAGGGAGCTCCTCCGCGGTTGGCGCGAGACACGTCCCTAGGGATAGTGTCAAGCGCCCCCTCTGTGCTGCGCTTCGTCTGGTCCCTCGCTTCAAGCCTGTCCGGTATGGGTAACCCTATCCGGCATAGCCTTGAAGGTCATTAGGACACGCAAGCCCCCCCACCAACGACAAGGTGGCAGCACGACGGGGGGGAACCTAACCTAACCTTTTTTTTTTTTTTTTTTTTTTTTTTTTTAACGTTGGGAAATCCGTCATGGATACCCAGTCGCTGCGGGGGCAGCAACCGGGTTATGCCGGACTCCTACCGGCTAAAACCCAACGGCGTTCCCGCTTCGCCGTATGGCAGGGGTCTGGGAAACTGGCAGAGCCATTACATCCAGTCCCCCACCGGCGACTGCCACCCGAAGGCGGCCCGGCTGCGTGAAGGGCAGATAATCTGCCCACCCGCGTGTGTAGGGCGCACCGGACGCAGAGTGCACCCTCCAACTGCTTCCTCAAAGTGGACAGCAGACCCCCCGGTCTACTGTCTGGAAGCGATGGGGGCCAGGAGACCCGACCCCCTGCGGCGGATAAGATGGTAGGCTCCGCCGCCAACCGACGCCGCGCAGAGATGAAAATCTCTGGCGGCACCCGCCTGGGGCATCGATGAAATCGACGCCCCCGAGCATCCCTTGTTTGGACCCTTCAGCAAGGGTCCAAGGGAGCTCCTCCGCGGTTGGCGCGAGACATATCCCTAAGGATAGTCAAGCGCCCCCTCCTGTGCTGCGCTTCGTCTGGTCCCTCGCTTCAAGCCTGTCCGGTATGGGTAACCCTATCCGGCATAGCCTTGAAGGTCATTAGGACACGCAAGCCCCCCCACCAACGACAAGGTGGCAGCACGACGGGGGGGAACCTTTTTTTTTTTTTTTTTTTTTTAACGTTGGGAAATCCATCATGGATACCCAGTCACTGCGGGGGCAGCAACCGGGTTATGCCGGACTCCTACCGGCTAAAACCCAACGGCGTTCCCACTTCGCCGTATGGCAGGGGTCTGGGAAACCGGCAGAGCCTTAACCTCCAGTCCCCCACCGGCGACTGCCACCCGAAGGCGGCCCGGCTGCGTGAAGGGCAGATAATCTGCCCACCCGCGTGTGTAGGGCGCACCGGACGCAGAGTGCACCCTCCAACTGCTTCCTCAAAGTGGACAGCAGACCCCCCGGTCTACTGTCTGGAAGCGATGGGGGCCAGGAGACCCGACCCCCTGCGGCGGATAAGATGGTAGGCTCCGCCGCCAACCGACGCCACGCAGAGATGAAAATCTCTGGCGGCACCCGCCTGGGGCATCGATAAAATCGACGCCCCCGAGCATCCCATTATTGGACCCTTCAGCAAGGGTCCAAGGGAGCTCCTCCGCGGTTGGCGCGAGACACATCCCTAGGGATAGTGTCAAGCGCCCCCTCCTGTGCTGCGCTTCGTCTGGTCCCTCGCTTCAAGCCTGTCCGGTATGGGTAACCCTATCCGGCATAGCCTTGAAGGTCATTAGGACACTCAAGCCCCCCCACCAACGACAAGGTGGCAGCACGACGGGGGGGACGACGGGGGGGAACCTAACCTTTTTTTTTTTTTTTTTTTTTTTTTTTGACGCTGGGTAAAATGCATTACGCATACCCACCCTGTCGGGGGACAGAGTGGGTTATGTGGGACTCCCCGGATAAAGAGTTTCCGGTATACCCACTAAACATCCCAGCGGCGCTCCCGCATCGCCTTAGTGGCAGGGGACTGGGAAACCGGCAGAGCCTTTACGTCCAGTCCCCCGCCGGCGAAGCCCACCTTAACGGCGGGCCCTTCACTCCCCTCCACTGAGGGAGGGGTCCGGGAACGACCGTGAGTGCTCGGTCGTCCCCGCTCGGCTAGGGTGGTGAGAAGTGCAATGCGGGCGGAAGCGCCCCCGCGCTTGTCGCCCGCTACCCACCACCGGGAGGGTGAAGGCGGTCGTGCAACCGCCTTCTCCTTCCCCTTCTCCGCCTGCGTTGCGCTGGAGCGAGAGGATCATCCTCCCGTTCGCGCTCCGCTGCCTCCTTCTGTGAGATGACCTCTTCACAGAAGGAGGCGACCGCCGCCCATGCCCTCTCACCCCCCAACATGGCATTGACCACGCTGGGAAGCGAGAGGTCCGGCCCCACCACCGCAACCAAGCTACGGCGCTGCTCGGACCACGACGGGCACACTTCTAGAGTGTGCTGCGCCGTGTCCATAGCCGCGCCGCAGCTATGGCAAGATGGATTTTCCTCTCTTCCGATTCGGTGCAGGTACGATCCGAAGCAGCCGTGCCCGGACAATACCTGCACCAGACGGAAAGAGAGGAATCCTTGGGACCGCTCGAGCCAGTCTTCCAGGACTGGCCCGAGCGCGTCCAGCGTTCGGCGGCCGAAGGTGGCGGTGGCGAGGTCCTCCGCCCAGTGTTGGACGATGGCGTCCCTCGCCTCCCGCCGAACGGCCTCCCGCTCTTCCAGGGCCGGGCGCTCCCCGAGCGCTCTCCGACCCGCCGTCCACTCGTACACTCTGGCGAGCACCCACGCCTCGAGCTCCCAAGGAGGGGTGCCGGCCAGAGCGCACGCCGCCGCGAAGCCCACCGAGCGGTAGGCCCTCGCCACCCGCTGTGCAATGGCCCTTTGGGGCCGACGGATGGCGGCAGCGTTCTCCCTCCTGGAGAGGGAGTCCGCCCAGATGGGGGCCCCATAGAGGGCCATACTCCTCAGGATGCCGGCGTACAGACGCCGACATCGCGCGCTAGGCCCCCCCAGGTTGGGGAGGAGCCACGAGAGGGCACCCGCAGTCTTCAGCAGGCGCGACGACAGCCCGCTAAAATGCGGGCCGAAGCGCCACCTGCTGTCAAGTATAAGGCCCAGATACTTCATCTGGGCCTTAACCTCCACCCTGACGCCCTCTACGAATATATGGGCGTCAGGCGGGGTGCGCTGCCGAGGTCCGTGAAAGAACACGGCCTCGGTCTTGTGCAGCGCCACCCTCAACCCTAGGCGGTGGATCCTTCCCGCCACCAAGGATCCACCTGCCGAGGCCAGACTGGCCGCCTCCCCAAACGAGCTCCCCCGGGCAGTGAGGAGAGTGTCATCCGCGTAGCAGATGACACTCGTGCCACGGAGGAGGGTTCCCCGCAGGAGCCAATCGAATCCGATGTTCCACAGGAGTGGTCCTAGGACCGAACCCTGTGGAACACCAGACTCGACGTCGAACCGACGGAGTCGGCCAGTCTTGTCCACGAGGAGGACCGCCCGGTCCTCCAAGTAACTAGCCAGGAGGTCCCTCAAGTAATGAGGCACTCCATGGAACCGGAGTGCCTCTAGGATGGTTGAGTGGGGGACGGAGTTGAAGGCGTTGGCTATGTCAAATGACACGGCCAACAATCCGTCCCCCGCTTCCATAGCCTCCTTCACTTGGCCCTTGAGCCGGGCCAGGGCATCCACTGTCGAACGTTCAGCCCGAAAACCGAACTGAGCGTCGGACAGGTCCGGCCCGACCCCCCGCAGGTGGTTGTTGAGGCGGGCGGCGATGATCCCCTCGAACATCTTACCGACCTCATCGAGCAAAACGATGGGTCGGTATGCCGAGGGGGAGTCCGCCGGGCGCCCCTCCTTCCGAAGGAGGCACAACTGTCCCTCCTTCCATGGTTTCGGGAACCTCCTCGATGCGAAACACGCACTGAAGAGGTCCCGAAACCTTTCCTCCATTTTGGTGGCGGCGATGGCCACCACCCTTGCGGGAACTCCGTCTGGACCGGGGGCGGTCTTTTTGGGGCGGAGACGAAGGACCATCGCCTCCACCTCTGCCTCCGTGACTGGAGGGACTTCCTCCTCCAGCGGGGCCGCCCCTCGCGGGGGATCCATTGTTGGTGGGGTGAAGTTGTCCCTGCGGGGAAACAGGGACTGGACCACCCCATCCAGCAATGCCGGCTCGAGGGTCTCGGCAACTGGGGGACCAAAGGGGCGCAGCTTGTTGCGCGCCGCCTTATATGGTCTCCCATACGGGTCGTTGTCGAGACCCTCCAACATCTCGGCCCTCGCCGAATCCTGGGCGGCGCCCATTGCCGACCTGAGGACCGTCCTTGCCTCTACGTATAATTCGTAGAGGCGGTCCTCATTGTCCTGATCACGTGGGCGCCGCCGCCGGCTCCGCGTGTAGGCCCTCCTGTCCGCTACACAGGCGGCCCGGAGTTCAGCCAGCTCCTCCGACCACCAAAAGACGGCACGTCGGGGAGGTGGACGGCAGGACCGAGGCATGCTAGAGTTGCATACCTCGGTCAGGGACCCCCTCATTTGGGACGCCGCAGCGTCTACGTCCAGCCCATCAACAGGTGGTGAAAGCCAGTCCTGGATGAACGCCGCCTCCCCGGCCGCCTCTCGGTCTAGGCGGGTGAGAGCCCACCGTGGGAACGGGGATCGGCCCGAGGGTGTCAATCCCCGGGGGCTCTGGGTGGAGATATCGAACCGCACGTATCGGTGGTCCGATAAAGTCTCCACCTGCTCCACCCGCCAGTTCACGACGCGGGCGGCTAATGCGGGGGTGGCGAAAGTGAGGTCCACTATGGACCCCCCCTGCCGCCGCACACACGTGTGAACTGTCCCTCTGTTTTGGACGGACAGACCTGACGACGCCGCCCAGGCTTCGACGGCACGTCCCCGAACATCGGTGGCCGGGTTTCCCCAGACCACCGATTTGGCATTCAGGTCTCCCAGGAGAGAGACCTGACGCGGTGCCGCCCTGCCGATCACTGCGGCGAGGACTTCGAGAAAATTCTCAAAGTCCCTAAGAGGGCGGTTTGGGGAGAAATAGACCCCCACCAGGGTTATGTCTCCCCACGCGGCGGCCACGTATCCCGGTCCCCTCTCTAAGAGCGAGAGGGGAGGGGAGTCCGTGGAAGACCGCGCCGCTATTGCCACCGAGCCGTCTCTATCACCCAGCCAGCGGCCAGGGACTGAGTACGGCTCGGCAACCACCGCCACGTCCACCAACCACTCGGCCATGACCTGAACCAGCAGGTCCTGGGCCGTTTTACAGTGGTTGGTGTTCGTCTGGAGTATGCGATGTTGGACCTGCATTATTCGGTCACCATCGCACACTCCTCATCAGCTGCCGCTGGAGCTGAAGCTTCGGCTGCGGCGGCGGCGGCGGCGGCGGGCCGAGTTGCCGCCTGCGCTTTGCCCTTCTTTGGTGGAGGGTTGCACTTCAACCCCGCCATCACGTGACCCGCAGGTCTGCCACTTGCGGCGCACACCGCGCAATGCGGCTTGGCCACGTTGCAGGAGGCCGCCTTATGCCCTTCCTTACCGCAGCGAATGCAGGTGTCTGCCCTGTCCACTGCGGACGGGCAGAGAGCCCGGGCGTGGCCGATCCCGAAGCACTTGAAGCAGCGCAGAGGCTGATCTTCAAGCGCCCGGACCACGCACGAGCTGAGCCCCACGCAAAGCCGTCTCTTAGCGAGAACGGCTTTTGCTGCTGCGACTGGACACTCCAGACGCATGGCACCCAAGCCACGGCGGCCGGGCCTAATGGCTCGGCTTTGTACCGCTGCGACGTCGCAGCCTCCTGCGGCTGCGACTGCCGCCACCACCTCCTCTTTGGTGACCGAGTCGTCAAGATCGGTCACCTCCAAGGCCGCGGACTTAATGGGCCTCACAACCTTAGCCGCATCCGCAATGACCTCTTGCAACTTTGTTGCGAAGAGGTCTGCGTTTTCACCGCCGCGGGCCCCCGGAAACTCGAAAATTCGAGCTCCGGTTTGGGTACGGCGGCACGTGACGGCGCTGATCCCCAGTTGAGTGGGATCGGCGTTGGTACGAGCCCGCCTCAACACGGACTCGTACGTCTCACCTCGCTCCGCGGCCTCCGAGGTGAGCGTCACCACAACGGCTGCGGTCTTGGGAGGAACTAGCTTCCTCCTACCGGCGGATGCCCTTTTTGCTGCAGGGGCAGCAGTGGAGGGCTCGGGGGCCGACTTTTTCCCCCCTCTCCTCCTCTTTCCCTTGCCAGTCGCTGTGGACTGGCCGGGAGGGGCGGAGACGGTGGTGGCGGCCGGTGTCGCCTTTTTAGGCTTGCCCTTTCCTCTCCTGACCACCTCCGTCCATGGCTGATTGGACGGGGTGGTGGAGGGCAGAAGGGCATCCTCCATCTGGAGGTCAGGAGCAGGTTCAGTCTCCATTTCTACGCTCGTAGAGGGGACCGGTGGAGCTGCTCCAGATTTCTTCCCCTTGCCTTTGCCCTTGGAGGGCTTTGGGGCTAGGGGCTGTTCCCTCGGGACTGGCGTGGGGGTCGCCGACGACGGCCCGGGCCTGCTCGTCGTCTTGTCCGCCGCGAGCGGCGGTCGAAGACGCGTCTCCGGCAAGAGCCGGTCCTCAATACCTGCGAAGCAGGCTCTGGTGAAGGCCCTCTCCTCCATGACAACCTTGCGGATGATGTCCTCAAGGTTGGAGGGGGAGGCCTCCGCCACCGGTGCCTGGGAGGCCTGGGCTGGCCGAGCCGTGGCTTCAGCCAGCTTTGCGTGCAGCTGGCTCACCTCCGCCTGCAGGCGATCCACCTTCGCCTGCAGCTGCTGCGTTTCGTCGGTCGCTGTGCGTTGCACCAGCTCCCGCACGATACCGCGCATGCTCGCAGCCCGGCACTTTAGGGCCTTCTGAAAGGTCCCTTTCAAGTTGGAGGACTTGCAGGCGACCTCCACGATCTCCCGCTGGTCCTCCAGGGCCATCCGCTCCAGCTCCTCTAGCGAGTGGTCCGCATAGAGAACACTGGATGCACCATAGCCTGCCCCGGCCCTGTTGGCACGCGCCTGCCGCTCTCTGGCAGCGACCCTAGCTTCCAAGTCTTCTTGGAGCTTGGTGCGCCTCTCCAGGCTGAGCTGGCGTTTGGCGTCCTTCAAACCGACGTCATGCGTGTCGGCAACCGGTTTTTTGGCCTTTGTCTTTTTGGTCGTATTTGTGGCCGAGTCCGAGGATGTCCCGGACTCTTGCCTCAAGTAGGACCTCTTCCGCTCTTGGCAGCTTTTTCGTAGGGCTTTCGAACCTGTGTTCGACGCGCCCACAGCGAACTCTATGTCAGAGTTGTCCGACATGTCGTCCGCACGCCTAAACAAGCTAGCCGCAGGTGGTGCGCAGCTCGCTTCCAACGCCGAAGCGTTGTCGGGGTGGCCCTGAAAAGGGCCTTTTGGTTGGCTCTGGGAAGAGCCCTTAGATATAAAACGCCCAGAGGCGTCCCTCATAGGCTGAGGCCGAGCTAACGGACACTGCTGCCCGTTATCCGACATCGTTAACAAACGCACGATCAGCTGGGTCCCGCTCAACCTGAAACCGGAGAAACTCGACGGCCAGGGAACTGGGAGAACCAGGGAATCGCAAGAAACGCAAAGACAAGCAAGTCGCCTTCAGTCACAGTGCACTTTAGCCGCCGGCCTACCACTCCGTTACGGTGGATAGGCGCGACGTTTCCAGGGGACACGACGAGGACGTAAGCACTGTGGGGGGGTCCCCCGGGGGGAACCTAACCTAACCTAACCTAACCTAACCTAACCAGTCGCGCGCAACCCCCCGCGCTGGACGGATCGTTTTAACGCTGCTCCGCGCTTGTAAAAATCATTTTTTTTGGGAAAAAAACTCTCCAATCTTCTCGTGTGATACACCAAAACTTTCGTCTCGGTGCGTGTGACGTGTGTGTGAAAGAATTGTGAAGATCGGATAAAGTGTCGAAGTAGCAGAACCGTTTTTACGTTTTCATACGAATTTTTGTAGGTTTAGTTATCGGTTTTTTGAGAACGCTGCCTAAACTAAAGCGATGACCTATAGTTTTTCTTTGTGTTTCCTTTGAGCATTAGTGATGTGCTTCTCTGTGCCAAAACTTGGATTTTTTCGCCCAGCCGTTTTCAAGATTTTGGACTTTTTCCGATAACCACGTGGACATGTGCTCGGACAACCGCTGGCGTGCGGCTGAATCTGGATATGCTGGCTGATGTGCGGAGTTGCCCTGGCATCCCTGACCTTTGAATCGCTGAAATCGGTGGAGGTATTGTTCTTCTGGACCCTTTTTTCCGTTCGTGGTTTTTGTGGACTGTGTTTGCTGAGTCATATCTTTTTAAAGAGATCGACGACCCCGACTTTTTATCATATATTTCAATAGTGTATTTTACCCTGTCTCACTGTGAGAAGTTTCAAATTTTTCGGCCCGGTACTTTTTGAGTTATTGCGTCATATGCATAATGTGTGACCCGGCCGCCATTACACGTTAACTTTGTTTTCTCGTGCCTGTGTCATGGAAGGTCATTCTGCGTAAACTAACATCTGTGGGATCATCGCGGCGTATTGGACTTGCCGTCTATGACTTTTATTTTATTTCTTTCCATCGTAACTGTGAATATATATTGTAAACTATTTTTGTAATATCTTTTGTGTTTATGCTATTTTGTTGTTTTGTGTTGGATTAGCTTATGTCCCTAAACTTAGTTAGAATCCCCTGCGCTCCCCCTCAGTGTTGCCATTAAAATAATAATTATTTAATTTAATTTAAATTCAAAAATGCATATTTTGTAAAATTTCTTCTTGGGACTTTTGCGCAGCGGTATTTAGTGTGACATGTTATTTTTAAAAAAAAAAATTTGTCTAAGGATTTCTCCGATACATGCGTTTTGCGGTTTTTTTTCAGAAACTTGTAAAAAGTATGCAACTATATCTTCTAAGTTTACAGTGTGACATCCCTATTGTTGTATAAATTCTGTTAGGTATTCTCTCTGGCTGTTTTCATGTAAAGTTTTAGATTTTTCAGACTGATAGTTTTTAAGCATTTTAAAATTGAGTGAGTGCAGGGAGATGGACGACATTACCAATTAACGTTGTTTTCACTGTAGCTCGAAAACGGCTGAGCCGATCGCGAAAATAGCGAAATTCCCTTTCACTTATTGGTGAAACTCTTGCAGGGTGGCCTGATCTACTGACACTCCCCCTGGCCCCCCCCCCCCTCAAGTTTTTTCCTTTATGTAAAAAAAAATCTAGTTTCTAGATTTTTCTAGAATTTTGCCTTTGCGTCATCGAACATATCCCGAACTCCTCTATCGAAAACCATTTTCCCTTCCTCCCCCCCCACATATTTTTTCCAAAAAAATAATTAAATTTCATATTTTTCCAAAAAAAATTGTACGGTCATTTCGGCCATCCCCTTCTGTGCCTTTAGGTACCCTTGGGACCGAAATCGGCCAAGGGGTTGCTTAGATAAATCAATTTTTTCATTTTCAGATTTAACATTTAAAAAAATAAAAAAATAATTAAAAATTAAATCTTGTATTATCTGCTCATCAATACAACTCTGGAACTGTTTACAACTTGGTTTTCTGGCTGTGTATTTTAAAAATAATAGTTCTAATAATAATAATAATTATAGTAACTTTGTATTGCCGTTATACACTTGCTCGCTCAGAATGAGCGCGGATCCGGATCTGGCTTCTAGGCCGTCGTCCCCGCCGCCGCCGGCTGCACATCTGGAGGCGCTCGACGACCTCGATAATGTGTCGTGCGATGGTGACACACCCGTCTTTTCGGCGAGTTTGGCGACTGTATCGGATCAGATCATGGATAAGGCAAAAACCATTGGTGGGCTCATTTACGAAGGTAAATCTGTCACAAAGATAAACAAGGACCGCATTCACGAGCTGGCACTCGAAATCGTCAAGCTTTCCGAGAGTCTGGGATCTATAAGGCAGGAACCGGTCGCTCCGCGTGCTGATGATGATCCACTTAAGGTGGCCTTCATTGATGAGCGGACCACTTTCGCGATCCGTGAAACCATAAGGGAAGAGATTACAAAAATGTCTAATTCACTCAGTAAAATTAGCTCCCCCCCTCCGGTGACGCAACCGGCCCCCTCCCAGACCTCTCCGTCTGACTTCCGCGCCAGACCATCCTATGCCGACGTGGCCAAGACCCCGGTGCCCCCGCGAACCATAAAAGTATAATTTAGCATAAAAATATAATTAAAGTTAAAAATAGAATAAGAAAATACGATAATTTTAAGAAATATGTAAAGAAATATTGATATTGTATAAAGGTCATAATGTAAGATACAAAGAACAACTGTAAAAGAAAAAGTAAACTCACGGTGTACACAATTATTTTCCTCTGATTAAAATACATAAAGGAATTGTAGTTTAGAAATATATAGAAAGACATAACGGGAGCCCCACCCGTAAAAGTAAGAAAGAGATGAAAGATAGAAAGATAAAGTATGAAGAATGAAAGTACGAGAGGCAAAAAAGCGAGAACTTGTATGAAAGGATAGTATAGAGAAAACAGGCTCCAATTACTTTGGAGGTGTCAGTATTAAAAAAAAAAAAAAAAAACCTAACCTAACCTAACCTAACCTTTTTTTTTTTTTTTTTTTTTAACGTTGGGAAATCCGTCATGGATACCCAGTCGCTGCGGGGGCAGCAACCGGGTTATGCCGGACTCCTACCGGCTAAAACCCAACGGCGTTCCCGCTTCGCCATATGGCAGGGGTCTGGGAAACCGGCAGAGCCTTTACCTCCAGTCCCCCACCGGCGACTGCCACCCGAAGGCGGCCCGGCTGCGTGAAGGGCAGATAATCTGCCCACCCGCGTGTGTAGGGCGCACCGGACGCAGAGTGCACCCTCCAACTGCTTCCTCAAAGTGGACAGCAGACCCCCCGGTCTACTGTCTGGAAGCGATGGGGGCCAGGAGACCCGACCCCCCTGCGGCGGATAAGATGGTAGGCTCCGCCGCCAACCGACGCCGCGCAGAGATGAAATCTCTGGCGGCACCCGCCTGGGGCATCGGTAAAATCGACGCCCCCGAGCATCCCTTGATTGGACCCTTCAGCAAGGGTCCAAGGGAGCTCCTCCGCGGTTGGCGCGAGACATATCCCTAAGGATAGTCAAGCGCCCCCTCCTGTGCTGCGCTTCGTCTGGTCCCTCGCTTCAAGCCTGTCCGGTATGGGTAACCCTATCCGGCATAGCCTTGAAGGTCATTAGGACACGCAAGCCCCCCCACCAACGACAAGGTGGCAGCACGACGGGGGGGAACCTAACCTAACCTAACCTTTTTTTTTTTTTTTTTTTTTTTTGACGCTGGGTAAAATGCATTACGCATACCCACCCTGTCGGGGGACAGGATGGGTTATGTGGGACTCCCCGGAAACGAATTTCCGGTATACCCACTAAACATCCCAGCGGCACTCCCGCATCGCCTTAGTGGCAGGGGACTGGGAAACCGGCAGAGCCTTTACATCCAGTCCCCCGCCGGCGAAGCCCGCCATTACGGCGGGCCCTTCACACCCCTCCGCATAGGGAGGGGTCCGGGAACGACCGTGAGTGCTCGGTCATCCCCGCCCGGCTAGGGTGGTGAGTAGTGCAATGCGGGCGGAAGCGCCCCCGCGCTTGTCACCCGCTACCCACCACCGGGAGGGTGAAGGCGGTCGTACATCCGCCTTCTCCTTCCCCTTCTCCGCCTGCGGAGCGGCGCCGCAAGAGGGTCGTCCTCCCGCGCGCGCTCCGCCGCCTCCTTCTCTGACATTACGTCTTCACAGAAGGAGGCGACTGCCGCCCATGCCCTCTCGCCACCCAACATGGCGTTGACCACGCTGGGAAGCGAAAGGTCTGGCCCCACCGCCGCGACCAAGCCGCGGCGCTGCTCGGACCACGACGGGCACACTTCAAGAGTGTGCTGCGCCGTGTCCACTGTCGCGCCGCAGTCGTGGCACGACGGGGTTTCCTCCCTTTCGATGCGGTGCAGGTACGATCCGAAGCAGCCGTGCCCGGACAATACCTGCACCAGACGGAAAGAGAGGAAACCATGCGAGCGCTTGAGCCAGTCTTCCAGAACTGGCCCGAGCGCGTCCAGCGTTCGGCGGCCGAAGGTGGCGGTGGCGAGGTCCTCCGCCCAGTGTTGGACGATGGCGTCCCTCGCCTCCCGCCGAACGGCCTCCCGCTCTTCCAGGGCCGGGCGCTCCCCGAGCGCTCTCCGACCCGCCGTCCACTCGTACACTCTGGCTAGCACCCACGCCTCGAGCTCCCAAGGAGGGGTGCCGGCCAGAGCGCACGCCGCCGCGAAGCCCACCGAGCGGTAGGCTCTCGCCACCCGCTGCGCAATAGCCCTTTGGGGCCGACGGATGGCGGCAGCGTTCTCCCTCCTGGAGAGGGAGTCCGCCCAGATAGGGGCCCCATACAGGGCCATGCTCTTGAGGATGCCGGCATATAGGCGCCGGCATCGCGCGCTGGGCCCCCCCAGATTGGGGAGAAGCCACGAAAGGGCACCCGCAGTTTTCAGCAGGCGCGACGACAGCCCGCTAAAATGCGGGCCGAAGCGCCACCTGCTGTCGAGTATAAGGCCCAGATACTTCATCTGGGCCTTAACCTCTACCCTGACGCCCTCCACAAATATGTGAGCGTCAGGCGGGGTGTGCTGCCGAGGTCCGTGGAAGAACACGGCCTCGGTCTTATGCAGCGCCACCCTCAATCCTAGGCGGTGGATCCTCCCCGCAACCGAGGATCCACCTGCCGAGGCCAGACTGGCCACCTCCCCAAATGTGCTCCCCCGGGCAGTGAGGAGAGTGTCATCCGCATAGCAGATGACACTCGTGCCACAGAGGAGGGTTCCCCGCAGGAGCCAATCGAATCCGATGTTCCACAGGAGTGGTCCTAAGACTGAACCCTGTGGAACACCAGACTCGACGCCAAACCGCCGGAGTTGGCCAGTTTTATCTACAAGGAGGACCGCCCGGTCCTCCAAGTAGCTGGCCAGGAGGTCCCTTAAGTAATGAGGCACTCCGTGAAACCGGAGTGCTTCTATGATGGTAGCGTGAGGGACGGAGTTGAAGGCGTTGGCTATGTCAAACGACACAGCCAACAATCCGTCCCTCGCCTCCATGGCCTCCTTCACCAGGCCCTTGAGCCGGGCCAGGGCGTCCACAGTCGAACGCTCAGCCCGAAAGCCGAACTGAGCGTCCGAAAGGTCGGGTCCGACCCCCCGCAGGTGGTTTTTTAGGCGGGCGGCGATGATCCCCTCGAACATCTTACCGACCTCATCGAGCAGAACGATGGGTCGGTATGCCGAGGGTGAGTCCGCCGGGCGCCCCTCCTTCCGAAGGAGGCACAGCTGCCCCTCCTTCCATGGTTTCGGGAACCTCCTCGACGCGAAACACGCACTGAAGAGGTCCCGAAACCTTTCCTCCATTTGGATGGCGGCGATGGCCACCACCCTTGCGGGGACTCCGTCCGGACCGGGGGCGGTCTTTTTGGGGCGGAGGCGAAGCACTGCCGCTTCCACCTCCGCCTCCGTGACCGAAGGGGTCTCCTCCTCCGGCAAAGCAGCCCCACGCGGGGGATCCATTGTTGGTGGGGTGAAATTGTCCCTGCGCGGAAACAGGGACCGGACCACCCCATCCAGCAATGCCGGCTCGAGGGTCTCGGCTACTGGGGGACCAAAGGGGCGCAGCTTGTTTCGCGCCGCCTTGTATGGTCTCCCATATGGATCGTTGTCGAGACCCTCCAGCATCTCGGCTCTCGCCGAGTCCTTGGCCGCAAACATTGCCGACCTGAGGACCTCCTTTGCCTCTACGTATAATTCGTAGAGGCGGTCCTCGGTGTCCTGGTCTCGTCGGCGCCGCCGCCGGCTCCTTGTATAGGCCCTCCTGGCCTCAACACAGGCAGCCCGGAGTCCTTCTAACTCCTCCGACCACCAATAGACGGCGCGTCGGGGAGGCGGACGGTGAGACCGAGGCATGCTTGAGTTGCACACCTCGGTCAGTGACCCCCTCAGTTGGGACGCCGCGGCGTCCACGTCCAGACCAACGATAGGGGGCGACAGCCAATCCTGAAGAAAGGCTGCCTCCCCGGCCGCCTCTCGGTCTAGGCGGGTGAGAGCCCAACGTGGGAAAGGGGACTGACCGGAGGGTGCCATCCCCCGGGGGCTCTGGGTGGAGATATCGAACCGCACGTATCGGTGGTCCGATAATGTCTCCACCTGCTCGACCCGCCAGTTCACGGCGCGGGTGGCTAACGCAGGGGTGGCGAAAGTGAGGTCCACTATCGACCCCCCCTGCCGCCGCACACACGTGTGATCTGTCCCTCTGTTTAGGAGGGACAGACCAGACGAAGCCGCCCACGCTTCGACAGCGTGTCCCCGAACATCGGTGGCCGGGTTTCCCCAGACCACCGACTTGGCGTTCAGGTCTCCTAAGAGGGAGACCTGACGCGGTGCCGCCCTGCCGACCACAGCGGCGAGGACTTCGAGATAACTCTCGAAGTCCGAAAGGGAGCGGTTTGGGGAGAAATAGACCCCCACAAGGGCTATGTCTCCCCACGTGGCGGCCACGTATCCCGGTCCCCTCTCTAAGAGCGAGAGGGGAGGGGAGTCTGTGGAAGACCGCGCCGCTATTGCCACCAAGCCGTCTCTATCCCCCAGCCAGCGGCCAGGGACTGAGTACGGCTCGGCGACCACCGCCACGTCCACCAACCACTCGGCCATGACCTGGACCAGTAGGTCCTGGGCGGCTTTGCAGTGGTTGGTGTTCGTCTGGAGTATGCGATGATGGACCTGCATCATTCGGTTATCATCGCACACTCCTCGTCAGCCGCGACTGGAGCCGGAGCTTCAGCGGTGGCAGCGGCAGCAGGCCGAGTTGGAGCCTGTGCTTTTCCCTTCTTTTGGGGAGGTTTGCATTTACTCCCCATCATGATGTGGTCCGCTGGGCGACCACTCGCGGCACACACCGCGCAGTGCGGCTTGACAGCCTTGCAGGTCGCGGCCTTGTGCCCCTCGTTCCCGCAACGATAGCAGGCTTGTGACCTGTCCGCTTCGCTCGGGCAGAGAGCCCGAGTGTGGCCTGCTCCGAAGCACTTGAAGCAGCGCAGAGGCTGGTCTTCAAGTGCCCGGACCACACACGAGCTTAATCCGACTTGAAGCCGCCTCTTGGCAAGGACGGCTTTGGCCGCGGCGACTGGGCACTCGACACGAGCGGTCCCCATGCCACCGCGGCCGGGTCTGATGGCCCGACTTTTCACCGCTGCGGTGTCACAGCCTCCCGCTGTCGCAACCGCCGCCACCACCTCCTCTTTGGTGACTGAGTCATCAAGCTCAGTCACCTCCAAGGCCACGGTCTTTATGGGCCTCACGACCTTGGCCGCGTCCGCGATGACCTCTTGCAACTTTGTTGCGAAGAGGTCCGCGTTTGTGCCGCCTTGGGCTCCTGAAAACTCGAAGAGTCGAGCTCCGGTTACCGTTCGGCGGCACGTGACTGAGCCGATACCCAGCTGGGTGGGATTGGCATTTGTACGAGCCCGCCTCAAGACAGACTCGTACGTCTCACCCCGCTCCACGGCCTCCGGGATGAGCGTCACCACGACTGCCGCAGTCCTTGGAGAAACTAACTTTCTCCCGCCCACGGGTGCCCTTTTGGCTGCGGAAGCAGCAGTGCTGGGCTTGGCGGCTGATGTTTTCCCCTTTCCCTTCCCTTTTCCATTGCCGGTCACTTGGGACTGGCCGGAAGAGGTGGAGGCGTGGGCTACGGCCGATGCCGTCTTATTGGACTTGCCCTTCCCCTTCCTTACCACCTCCGTCCAAGGCTGGTTGGACGGGGTGGTGGAGGGCAGAAGAGGGTCATCCCTCTGGAGTTCCTGTGAGGCTACTGGGGTGCCAGCAGGCTCTGCCTCTTTTCCGGCGCTGGTAGATGGTGCTGGGGCTGGAGGTGCTGCCCCTGACCTCTTACCCTTACCCTTGCCCTTGGAGGGCTTTGAGGATAGGAGCTGTTCCCTCGGGACTGGTGTCGGGATCATCGACGACGGCCCCGGCCTGCTCGGCGTCTTGTCCGCCGCGAGTGGTGGTCGGAGACGCGTTTCTGGCAAGAGCCGGTCCTCGATGCCTGCGAAGCAGGCTCTGGTGAAGGCCCTCTCCTCCATGACGACCTTGCGGATAATGTCCTCAAGGTTGGAGGGAGGGGCCTCTGCCGTCGGTCTCTGGGAGGCCTGGGCAGGCCGAGCCGTGGCTTCAGCCAGCTTTGCGTGAAGCTGGCTGACCTCCGCCTGCAGGCGATCGACTTTCGCCTGTAGCTGCTGCGTTTCGTCGGTCGCTGTGCGCTGCACCAGCTCCCGGACGATACCGCGCATGCTCGCGGCCCGGCACTTCAGGGATTTTTGGAATGTCCCCTTCAAATTGGAGGACTTGCAGGCGACCTCTATGATCTCCCGCTCGTCCTCCTGGGCCATCCGCTGTAGCTCCGCTAGGGAATGGTCCATGTAGAGCACGCTGGATGCCCCATACCCACCTCTGGCCCTTTCGGCGCGCGCCTGTCGCTCCCTGGCAGCGATCCTCGCCTCCAAGTCTTCTTGGATTTGAGTCCGCTTTTCCAGGCTGAGCTGGCGTTTGGCGTCCAAAACGACCACATCCAAACCGACGTCGTGGGAGTCGGTTACAGGCTTTTTAGCCTTGGTCTTCTTCGACCTACTTGTGGGAGAATCCGAAGATACTCCGGACTCTTGCCTCAAGTAGGCCCTCTTCCGATCTTGGTGGCCATCACCCTGAGACGACGTGTCCATAGAGGACTCGATGTCCGAGTGATCCAACAGATCGTCCGGCCTACGGAATAAGCTAGCCGCGGATGGTACGCGGCTGGCTTCCAACGCCGAGGCGTTGTCAGGGAGGCCCTGAGAAGGACCGTTTGGGGGGCCCTGAGAAGGGCCGTTTGGGGGGCCCTGAGAAGGGCCGTTTGGGGGGCCCTGAGAAGGGCCGTTTGGGGGGCCCTGAGAAGGGCCGTTTGAAGGGCCCTGCGAAGAGCCGTTTGGGTGGCCCTGAGAAGGGCCGTTTGGGTGGCCCTGTGAAGGGCCTTTGGGAAGAAAGCGCCCGGAGGCGTCCCGCAAAGGTTTCGACATCGAAAACGCAAGATTCGCAGATGACCGCAATGAATATCTACGAAAGCACAGTGCACTTTAGCCGCCGGCCTACCACTCCGTTACGGTGGATAGGCGCGACGTTTCCAGGGGACACGACGAGGACGTAAGCACTGTGGGGGGGTCCCCCAACCTAACCTAACCTAACCTAACCTAACCTAACCTAACCAGTCTCATTCCGACCGTCATCCCGACCGGACGTGTTGACGTGGGCTGGCGAGAAGTTACCAAGTTCTTGCCTCGATGTTGCCCAGTGTGTAATTGTGAACAAGTTCTTGCCAAGTTCTTGCCCGGTTCTGGTTTTGAGTGTATTGTGTTGCCTAGATGTTGCCAAGTGTGTGATTTGTTGCCAAGTTCTTGACGAGTTCTTGCCCAGTTCTGGTCTTGTGTTTATTGTGTTGCCCTGTAGTTGTCAAGTTCTTGCCTCGTTCTCACCTGTGTGTGTGGTGTCGTCGGGTTCTTGCCGAGTTTTTGGCGGGTTCTTGCCGGGTTCTTGCCCTGCTCCCTGTTCGGGGTGCTCTGCCTCTGCATACCGACCGACTGGCCGGTCCAAGGGTCACTGCCTTGCTTGAAGTCCTGCAATTTGTCAGGCTCCCTTTTTTGAAAAATCTGATTTCCTAAATTTTTCGCTTTGTCCAGATTACAAGGGAACTATTGGTCTTACATACTTCAGTTTGTGCTTAAATTAAAGCTAAATAACTGCTCTATAACTTTCTTTTGAATGATTTTCCTCGTAGAATGAGTATTATAGCCGATATTCTGGTCGGAAGGCGGCAAAACTACAATTTCGAACTTTTTAGCGAAAATTTCCAATGTTTGAAGTGCTGTATCTTGGGTTCTATTAGACCTACAGAGCTGCAGTTGCACTTAAATTATAGGAAATTGTGTCTTCTTATAAGTGTGTTTAATGACTTTTTCCATAAGATGCACTTTTTAGAAGTTATAAGCCAAAATCTGAAAAAAGTCCGAAAATTTCGATGTTTTTGGAGCACCACGCAGTTAGCACAAGTCTTTCGAAGCTGAAAAATTAGTTTTACACTACTGTTATCTACCGTAACAACATACCAAAAAATCAGAACTGTTGCAACCAATGCGACCTCCGATGTCTTGTATGACTGGCCTAATTTGCTTTTGCTTTAAAATATATTTTATTTCCAATTAAATCAATTTAATGTTAGTTTGTATTATTGCTAAAGCTTGTTTAAGCTTATAGGTGCTTATATTTTTACATGTTGCCTGTTGCTAACACGCGCACAAGCTAGTAGTAAATAAACTAATAAACTCTTTGTTCAAAAACATCATAAAAATCTGTTCCATTCGTGATTTAAACATTTCAATGTCATATAAACAGATTTCATTTCTGTCAACCTTTTTGCGATTGTAGTGTTATGCATAAAGTTATCAGTTTTATCTTTTAATTCAAAATGATTTTTCATAAAGTTTCGATAATAGTCATCTATGTGATGGTGTTACAAAACAGAACTGCAGCCAACGTATGCACAGATACTTTTGAGAACTGCGGCTGCGACACAATTGACTGGAATTCAGATTGGAAGTCTGATAAACCGTGTGATAAATTTGATTGCGACTACTATAAAAAGCACAAAAACAAAGAATACAAGGACGACAGTATTGCAGCGCAGTACAGGGACCATGTCGTATTCTCTCATTCTGCAGGTAAAAATTATCCAGAAGACTATGAAAGGCGTAAACCTGTTTACCCTTGCATATCACCAGGACACTTGATAAAGAAAATTTATTATGTAAGTACTTATCATTATGTACAAGTTTTAGCTACTCAGATAGTGTTTAGCTACTCAATTCGAGAGGCATCTCACATTGTGTTGTTAAAGCCGCAATACCTCTAATCTTTAATTTATCAACAAATAGATGAAAATTTCAAATATAAAAATTATTTTTTCAATTTACTCTTTTTCTATTAATTATACAGTGAAAATGAATATGACCTTTTATGTTGCAAATTTGATTTTATTTATTTTTACTGTAGTAACTATACCTGTAATCTTAAAGGTTATGGAGAAATAGACGAAAACGATGTTTATGAGAAACAGTTTTACAATTTGCTCATTATCTATTAATCCCACAATAAAAATGAATATTATCTTTTTTGTTGGAAATTTTATGCACTTAATTTTTGCCGAAGTAACTATACCTCTAACCTTAATGGTTATCGAGTTATTGCCCATCGTCAGCGAAAAAACCTAAGCTATAAAAGTAGTCAGATTTTGGAACTGTGACCGATTCGCGTTGTAAGACTGAACTTTTTGTATAAGGTGAAGTGTGTTTTATTGATTTACATTGGTTGCAGACATCTTATATGTTTAGTTCCAAAACCGATTTTTTACGATTTCTGACCCCTGTCTGATTTGGGACGGTGACCGATTTCAGCGAAAAAAAAAATGTTATGGGGTTGTCCAATGTACTTACTTTCATATCCAAATGTCATTTTGAGTCTTATATGTTTAGGCCCAAATACGACTTTTTTAAGTTTTTAACGTCATAAAAAACTTCAGTGACCGATCTGGACTGTAAGACTCGAGCCAAACGATTGAAAACAAAAAGTTCTTTCGAGATATACTGCTTCCAGCGTTCTTATATATTCAGGCCCATACACCTTGCTGGCTCCCGATCTATACTGTCCGTGAAAGTGTTAACTTTATTCCTTTCCTGTCTCTAACCATAGCGTTTTTTGTTTCAGGGAAGACGACCGAACTTAGATTATAAAGTGTTACTAAAGCCGGAAGAGACAATTATTAAAAAAAATGATTCATATCAAATGAATCCTACTAAAGCTAAAACCAATTTTGAAAGTATTTACAAAAAATATTTAAATATTAAGAAATTTGATGAATGGCACGTATATACTGAAGAGAGTGGGACACAAGTTTCTTTAGAATATTCTGATCATCGGGAAAAAGGATTTTTTAAATATCCAAGTGAATTTGCCTTAACAGCGCCTATAAAATATTACCCAAACTATAAATGGCTTTTGGAATTTTTGTCCAGAAGTGGCAGCCCGCCCTGGAGCGACGGCAACTACAACGCGCGGCACAACATCTGGTGTCGCAGCCACCGGCACTTGCTGGCTGTGTCGGGTGAGTCTTGCTCGGACATAATAAATAATAGGGGATTTTCCACGGCTTTTTATACATCAACTAGATGGCGCTGATCAATATTGGAAATACAAAAATCTCTTTAAAGCTGTTAATCAAACTGGTTGATATTACTGACTTATGTAATAATAATGATGATTAGCTATCTAAGATTACTTTTCATATATATTTCTTGTTTTTTCAAAAAAATATTTTTCATATTTATAACCTACAACGCCTGACAGTGGTGTTTTTGTATTTCTAAGGAAAATTGTAGTACTATATTGAGTTAATAATTGCATCTCAAACATAAAATGTATCGGTATCAATTAGTTTTTGGTTTGTTCGGTGGTTTTGTGAAGATGTCAAAAAGTTAAAAAAGTCTAGTTACGTCGGATAGCGAGCAGGAAAATACGTATGTATGTATGTGCCACTGCCGCTCAGGCAGCCCAAGCGCAACCCGTCGCGTCGCGTCGCCGCCGTCGCGCCGCCGCGCTGCCGCCCGCCGCCGCGCTGGCGCGCTGACCGATCGCTGCGAAGCGCGCTCTCCGCAGCGCATGGAAATATTTTATGGATGCAGTAAAAAGGTTTTTTTTCGTATAACTAGACCATTTTACACAAAATATTGAGATAAAGAATCTCATTCCCCCAGATGACACATTAACCTTCTTGGCCCCTGGACAAGTCCTGGTCAAAATATGGTATATTTTTGATCAAAATCGTAAAAATTAACGCAGCAACCCTTTGAAAAACTCTTTTTATATTATATTATTTTTATAATCCGTAAAAGTGAAGACAAGGTTAATTTATACTGGATTTAAAATGTTAATCAAATTTTGAATATTGAAAATTTAAAATCTATTTTATCGTACCTACATAGTTGCCCAGGGCAGTTACATGGTAAAAGTAATAAATAAAATAGGCCGATTTCCTCGTGCTCATGCATGATTTGATTATACTTAAAACACTTTTTTTTATATAAGTACTTGGTCGTAACACACGTAGGTTTGGACACAGCACAGAAAAACACTATTTTGTATGGTCTTCTGACAGTATTTTAATTATAAAATAAATTAATACAGTACAGAGCGATACGCTTAGAGTTGGTTGCCAACCGGAAGAGGCTTAGGGCCTGGGATACCAGTGCCTTATTAAATTTTAATGTTACAAACATGCTGCGCCCTTAAAAAACAAAAAAAAAACCTAAGTTGGGCTTGAAACAGAAAAAAATTACAATTTTTAACAAACTTTTTGACATATAAAAAGAGTTATTTATGTCTCATATCAAAACAATGTTATTTACTTCCTTATTATTTACTTAAAACATTAAACTGTTTAAATATAGAAATTAAATTTTAATTTACAGTTTGTTTTATTCTTTGATACCCATATACATAACAGGTATATAGTTTATGAATCTTGAAAATATCTTTGTTCAAAGATTAAATGCACTTTGCAAATGTTATTATGTTTTACAAAACATTTTATACTGTATTATACAATGTTATGTTGTAAGTAGAGATTTAAATTTATAGTTTTACACATTTATCTATAATAGTAGATATTTGCCACACTAAACAAAAAAAACGCAATCTGCATCATTGAGATTGACTTTAAAAATTAAACACAAAATTATTGTTATCATCTAAGAAAAAATTAAAATACTGCCCTGACAAGTTATTGACTACTAACTGGGGAATCTGACAACATATACTTGCCTAAGAGAAAATATAGAAAATTAGGTAATAACATTTTTATAAATTGCAATTTCCTTTAAATATATCTATCTAGGTTTGCTATTAACATTTAAATTAGAGATAAGTATTAGATTTAAAAACTTTTCAAAAAATAGCTTATTATATAAAGTTAAGCATTACATATTGTTTACAATATGTACTAATAGGTAAGACACATATCTTAGTCACGGACCGACGGTGAGTATGACCATTGGCTGTAGTTACTTCGACAGCGCGGACCTTGCCATCATCTCCTGGAAATACTCGGGTTATTCTCGCCATCGGCCAGTGCAGCGGGGCTGTGTTATCCTCGCGTAGTATAACTAAGCTACCTGCACTTACATTAGGCCTATCGTTACACCATTTAGGACGGCTTTGAAGAACAGTAAGATAGTACCTACTCCAATATTTCCAGAAACATTGTTTCATGTTCTCACAGAGAGACCAGAATCGCAACAACTTTGTTGGAGTGTCACTTACGTCCCTTTCAGGATAGGCATTGAGAGGTGCGCCAGTCAAGAAGTGCCCGGGGGTTAGGTAGAAAAAGTCAGTTGGATCGGCTGACATAGGCGTCAAGGGTCGCGAATTTAGCACTGCTTCTATTTCTGCTAAGACGGTGCTTAACTGCTCGTACGTCAACAATGCCTTTCCTACTACACGTTTTAGGTGGTACTTAGTACTCTTGACCGCCGCCTCCCAGAGTCCACCAAAGACAGGGCTGTAGAATGGTATATAATGAAAACGAATTCCACGTTCTGCAGCGAAAGATTACACTTGTCCCTGATGGGCCTGCGACGCGTGCAGCTTATACAAATCGTCTAATCGGTTGCTATGTATGTAGATTGTAGGTAGATCTAAATAAATCAGTTAGATTCCAACCGTGGTTTCAATACGTTGCACTGGCGACGAGGCGGAAATAATTTTGTTAAATAAAAAGAATCTACGCGTATTTAACTACGAAAATATTTAAAATTAGTTATTGGACAAGTGTGTGTAGTGAATAAATAACAGTTTCCGTGATGCCTATCGGTAAAATAGAGCCTTTCGACCTAACCTCCAAACAATGGCCAGCTTACGTAAGATGCGTCAACCAATTTATAATTTTAAACGAAATTAAACCGGAACTAAAAGTGTCGATGTTAATAACAGTTGTTGGTGATGCTACCTATAGTTTGATGTGTGATCTCTGTGCACCCAACAATCCGGAGGATAAAACCTATGAGCAGCTTGTCGAGTTAGTGCGTGCTCATCTCGAGCCGCAGCGGTCTGAGATAGCCGAAAGGCACATATTTCGTCAAAGAAGACAGCGACCTGGCGAAACGTTAACTGAGTACCTTCAGAGTATGAAGCATCTCGCAGTCACCTGCAACTTTGGCCTCCGATTAGAAGAATATCTCAGAGATCAATTCGTGTCGGGTCTTCATAGTGACGTGATGCGGTCTCGGATTTTCGCGGCGGGGTCGATCGACTACAAAAAGGCGGTGGAACTAGCTCTGGCCTTAGAAGCGGCTGACCGCCACGCTGAAATGAGCAGCGGTGGCGGCACGGCTGCGGCGGGAGGCGGCGCGGCGGGCGAGGGCCTGTACGCCGTGCGCGCCCGGCGCGGCGGCGGCGGCAGCGGCGGCGGCGGCGGCGGCGGCGGCGGCGGCGGCGGCGGCGGCGGCGCCAGGAGCCAGCGCGCAGGGGGCTCGGCCGCGCCAGCGGCGGGCGGCGGTGGCTTCCGGGAGGGCGCGATGACTTGTTGGCGGTGCGGCAAGGCACACGCGGCTACCAGATGTCGTTATACAAATTACAATTGCGATAATTGTAATCAGCGCGGTCAGCACCTACGAGTGATGTGTGATAAAGTGCGTAATCGTAAAAGTGGTGAATTCCAACGTCAAAATTACGTGGATGAGTATTCCGAGGATGAGTTCTTCAATATAGTGGTTTCGTCATCTCAAGGTAACAAACCATTTTTTATTAACGTGCAGGTTGACTCAGAAATTTTAGAGTGCGAAATCGATACGGGAAGTCGCATTTCAGCTATCAGTGACAGTTGTTACGAGTTGTTTTTAAAAAACAAAATGTTACATAGTGATAACTTAACTTTGCGTAGTTATTCTGGCTCTAAAATTGAACCTTTGGGGTACATACATGTGGACGTAAAATATAAAAATATTATAGCTAATAATGCTCGATTATACATAATTAAGGGAGGTAGCAGACCCTTACTCGGGCGAGATTGGTTAAATAGCTTAAACATAACTCAAATTAACATAAATAAAATGATTGAAGAAGATCAGTTAGTAAATCAGCTGTGTAAAGAGTACCCTGAAGTATTCACTGAGCAGTTAGGTACATGTAAGAAAACGTTCCGTTTACAGCTGGTAGATTGCGAGGGTGTGTACGTGCGCGCGCGGCCCGTGCCGCTGGCGCTGAAGGCGCGCGTGGAGCGCGAGCTGGCGCGGCTCGAGCGCGACGGCTCCGTCTACCGGGTCGACCACTCCGACTTCGGCACGCCTATCGTGCCCGTCGTAAAGGGAAATGGGGATGTGAGGATATGCGGGGACTATAAAATTACTATTAACCCTTAATTGAAACGAGAGTACTACCCGCTCCCCCGCATTGAGGAGCTATTCACGAACTTAAGTAACGGGGAAGAGTACACAAAAATAGATTTACGACATGCATACGAATAAGTACTTTTAGAACCTGAATTACAAAAGTTCACAACGATCACGACGCATGTAGGTACATTTGCTTATCGTAGAACGCCTTACGGTTTATTTTGCGTACCGGAACAATTTCAAAAATTAATGGAGGAAATTTTACGCGGCATTCCTGGCACGATAGTTTTCCTCGACGATATTTGTGTGACCGGGAAGGATCGGCACACACACTTACGCAATCTACGAGCGGTTCTCGGGAGATTACGTGAGATGGGCCTCACAGTGAAATTAGAGAAATGTACTTTCCTACAAAAAAGTGTTACCTATCTAGGTTTTATAATTGATAAGTACGGGTTGCATACCGACCCTGCCAAGCTCGACGCGATTGCCAAAATACCTACACCAACGGACGTCACACAATTAAAAAGTTTCCTCGGGTTACTTAATTATTACGGTAAATTTATCCCGAATCTGAGTACTTTACTACACCCCCTACATAACCTTTTAAAAAAAGAAGTTAAATGGTGTTGGGATTCGCGATGTGCAAAGGCATTTGAAGACGCAAAAAAAGTGCTGTTGAGCGACAAAGTGCTAGCTCACTATGAGGAGGGGCAGCCACTCGTGCTGTTCGTGGACAACAGTGCGTATGGTGTGGGCGCCGTGCTGGCGCATAATTACGCAGGCGGCAGCGAGCGACCCGTCAGTTGCGCATCGCGTACGTTGAACGAGGCAGAACGTAACTATTCACAGCTTGATAAAGAAGCCTTAGCTATTTATTATGGTATTACTAAACACCATCAATATCTCTACGGAAGAAAGTTTGTATTACGATCCGATCACAAACCGCTCACTTATATTTTTGGAGAAAAAAAAGGGATCCCTCAGACGGCTGCCAGCAGACTGCAGCGCTGGGCGGCGCGGTTGGCGGGCTACGACTTCACGATAGAATTTGTCAAGTCAGCGGATTACGGTCCGGCTGATTCTTCAATTAGCCCTAGCATAGATTATTTATATTATGTGGAAGAAACGTTACCAATAAGCTTTATTGATGTTGCAAAAGAAACCCAACGTGACTCGCTTCTTAGTAAAGTGTATGGCTATATATTGTTTGGTTGGCCGTCATCGCCCAGCAGTGATAGGAAGAAAAGCTTTTCTTTTCGCGTAAAGTAGATTTATTCGTAGACCGTGGATGCATAATTTATAAGTATCGAGTTGTAATTCCGCTTAAATTACGCAACGAAGTGTTAAAAGAAATTCATAGCGGTCATTTAGGTATGAACAAAATGAAAAACATTGCACGAAACTACGTCTATTGGCCTCACATTGATCGCGAAATAGAGGAGTTATGTCACGCGTGCGAGTCATGCCGCTCGGTGCGCGACGCGCCCGCGCGCGCCCCGCTGCACCCGTGGGAGTACCCGCTGCACCCGTGGCAACGCTTGCACGCTGAATTTTTTGATTGTGCCGGCAAACGAGTTTTGATTGTGATAGATGCACACTCGAAGTGGATGGAGGTTGTAGCTATGGCGGGTACTACTGCAGGTGCAACTATTACGGCGTTGCGGTCAGTTTTTGCTCGGTTTGGCATTCCATCACAACTGGTTACCGATAACGGCCCACCATTCTTCTCAGAAGAATTTAAGCAATATTGTGAAAGAAATCGTATAAGGCACTCGACATCAGCTCCGTATAGGCGTCAAGGTAACGGTGAAGCGGAGAATGCTGTGAAAACGGTAAAAAAACCAATTAAACGAGCAATTTTTGAAAAACAAGATATCTCGACTGCCTTATACCGATTTTTATTCCAATATAGAAATTGTGAACACACGACCACAGGCGTGTCGCCCGCGGTCGCACTGTGCGGACGCAGGCTGCGCGGGCGGCTCGACGCGCTGCGGCCAGACGGCGCGGCCGTGGTAGGTGCCGCGCAGGACAGGCAGGCGGCGGCCGCGGGCGGCGGCGGGCCGGCGCGCGTCGTCCCCGCCCCCGGCGATCCCGTGCTCGCGAGAGATTTTTCAAAAGGAGGGGACAAGTGGACGAAAGGTTACGTTTCGGAAGTTACTGGACCGGTTTCCTGTAAAGTTAATATTGGTGAGGGAGTTGAAGTACGTAGACACCACGACCAAATTGTCCCACTACGTAATCGTTACTCGCTTTCGCGTACAAGTAAGCAGTCGTTGAGTAAAGAGACGGATAATCCTGACAGTCACGATACCGAGCCGGGATCCGGGGAGTCCGGTGGGGACACGGCGGGTCCGGCCGATGTAATAGAGATCGACGATCCCGAAGACAATTTTGATGATGCGCGAGAGGAGCCAGTCGAGGCTCGGCCGGAGCCGTGGACGTCTCTTCCGCCGGACGCCTCTGACCGAGCTAAAAGAGCTTACTTTAGAGCAAAAAATAAAAATAAAATGTTTTTGTAGAGCAGCTCACAAATGGGTAAAATTGGTATCATAGTTTTTGTTTCAAATTGTTGTATTTTATATGTAAAAAGGTATGGTCCTTTTTATATGTTTGTATAAACTATTGATATTCTTTGTTTTTCTTGATTTGGTGGTGGGATGTGCTATGTATGTAGATTGTAGGTAGATCTAAATAAATCAGTTAGATTCCAACCGTGGTTTCAAATTTCAATACGTTGCACTTGCGCCTACGAATGTCTTCGCATTGTCACTTTAGACGCCGCTGGGTAGGTTCCGTCGCGATATAAAGCGTTTGAAGCATGCAAGAAACGCGTCTGTAGTGAGATCTGAGACTAGCTCGAGGTGAATGGCTTTGGTAGTAAAACATACATAAACTGCTATGTAACCTTTTCCTATGACAGCTCGGCGTACGCGGCTTTGCTTAACGGAGACCGGATCAGCGTAGTCTACTCCGACTTTTTCGAAGGGGCGACTGGCATTAACGCGATCGGCTGGCAAGGAACCCATCAGCTGATTCGTTGCTGCGGCCTTGAGTCTGAAACAGATTACACAACTATGTAATATCTTTTTTACAGTTCTTAAGCTATCTATTATCCAATATTTTTGATTTATACTACTGAGAACTATCTTTTGACCAGCGTGCAATAATCTGAAATGTTCACATCTTATAATGAGCTCAGTGATGGTCGACTTTTTGGGTAGAATTACAGGGTGTTTAGCTGTGTATGGGATCGAAGCTTTCTGAAGGCGACCTCCTACCCGCATAATACCGTCGCTACCTATAAAGGGATGCAGCGGTTTTAAACTACCTGTGACCTGACCATCATTCTGTAATGATTTTATTTATTAATGAAAATATATTTTTTGTTCATTCTTTATCAACATTAACAGTGCATCATTGAGTTCTACAGTAGATAGAAAATTTTGCTGTATCTTTACAGACAGTTTTTTACAGTTATTACAGAATCTGATCACATACGCTAACACTCTTACAATTTTACTAATATTAGAGTATTTTTCATTGACTCTAATAAAGAGTTATTTGTAGCAGGTACATTACATACTACTTCATTAACTTTTTCTTTCACCTCAGGTAAGTTTTCAGGTGACTCATATTGAGATTCAAATTTACAATTTTTATTTTGCAAAAAGGTAGGTCCATGCCACCACAGTTTGTATGACTGTATCTCGTCTGAAAAAAAAAAGTTCATTGATCACTTTGACACGGTTTGCTACATAGGTATTTAACTTTTGTACTTCAGTACCTAACCATGCTAGTACTATTTGACAATCTGAGAACAGATAGGTGTCATGAATAGGAAATTTCAATTTCAGAACGCAGTTTACCTTTGTGAAAAGTCTGGCCAATAACAACGCTGCATTTAGCTCCAATCTAGGCATTGTAAGTTTGTTATTCTGAGGATTTATCCTAGATTTCGAACAAAGTAAGTTATTGCTCACATTACCTGCAGAGCCTATGCATCGTAGGTACAGACAGCAGCCGTAAGCGACAGATAAGGCGTCGGCGAAACCTATCAACTGCGTCGTGACACTGTCATTGGAGTGCACACAGCGAGGAAGCTGAACGGTGTTTATCTTTGAAAGACCATCTACAAACTCTGCCCACTGCTCTCGAATATTACCTGGAGGCGTGGTGTCCCAGTCTATGTTGGTTGACCACAGCAGCTGCATGATGACTTTTGCGCGAACAAAGATAGGCCCTATCAGCCCTAAGGGATCATAAAATTTACTTATATAGCTTAGTATGTCGCGTTTTGAGTCATTTTTGCTTACATAGGGTTCTGGACATGTAGTCTGATAGGTGTCTGTATGTATGTCAAAGTGAACACCCAGAGCCTTCACAGATGTGTTTTCTTTTTGCATATCTACCTCTCCTAATCGGTGAGTCTCCTTAGGTACCTTGTCCAGAATGGACTGACAATTGGAAGACCACTTGTGTAACTGGAAGCCTCCCAGAGAGAGTAGCTCTATTAGCTCTGACTGCATTTTCTCTAGCATTTCATGACTGGAGCAAGATACGACCGTGTCGTCGACAAATGTATAGTTTTTTAGTATGACTGATGCCAGAGGGAATTGCTGCTCATATTTTATGGCTAATTCTATCAAGCAGTACATGAAAGATGTACAGTTTAAAACCATATTTGTTAAAATACGATACATAGTGTAATTAAGGTACCAGAATATCTTATTAGATTACCATCTGAGCAGTTCTTTGGACTTAAACTGATTTTCCAAATAGTTTGCTAAGAGGATTGAAACGCCAAACAAGTTCCAGTATGAAGTTTTCAAGTATATATCAATAGATTATTCATTCATTATTAAAGTAATTCATATCCTGTCTAGGAAAAAACCACGTTGCATATAGACACTATCGTCTATCGCTACACTTGTGCTAGGTGTAACCTCATCAGTCATCATCACTCAGAACCTAACGTCAAGTTTAAATAACAACCAGACTAACAATCACATTCATAAAATTGAACAAGATTTAATTTTATTTTCATATTATTTAGTCGATTACCTTCTAGGAAGGGTAAATTGAATTGCAGTTATAAATTCTTTGAAAATATATTTTATTGCAGTAACTATTACCTACAACATTGTTAGTCTCTACATGTGAACTCAGTTAAATCTAGAAGACAAGGAAGGATAATTAGATGATCAAACGAACTTACCTTAAGGTTAAACTTTAGTGCTCCCTGGTTGAAGAAATCCGTTAGATGGCGTTAATCTGTTGTTTTACCTTTCACATTCTTTTGTTACTCTTTTTATAAACTTATTTAATAAACATTGTGCAAAATAGAGTTTTTACTATCAAAAGAGACCATAAAAAAGAGTTTAATACCACCAATATTATTGTTATTATTAATATTTATTTACTGAATAGACATAGGTCCAGAATATGTTAGTAAAGACTTATAACTATGTTAGTGACACAGGAATAAAAGTAATAATAATTAATTAATACAATAAATATGCCCAGCATGTGGGTGGATGAGGGCTGTGACCCAGTACTTCTGCAGCACACTGTCGGGTCTGTCTGCCAGGACCCTTAGGATGGTGTTGTTACTGCCCAGCATTCTACTTCGGATAGATATAATTTTTTTGCGCATTATAGCGTGAAAGTCATCTACTCGGGCGGTGGCAAACATACCGCAAGCGCTGCAGAATCTGGGCAATCTCAACATCATCCTGAATATATTATTGTACTGGACCCGTAGGGCATTGAAAGCCCGAGTATAGCTAGCCCACAGATTCAGATTCAGATTTATTTCATAATTGTTCAATTACATGTCAAATATATGTATATAAAATATTAAGTCAATTGTAAAAACAAAAAAATATATGAATATAATGTTAGGTCTTATGAATTACAATAAATGATAATAATGTATACATAATGTATAATCAGTCATCAAGTGGATGGTGTCTGGGCCTGCGGTTTCCGCACACCTTTATAGAAGTCATCAATGTTGTAACAGGCTAGGTTTAACAATATAGTTTTTAGTCTACTTATAAAAGTATTATCACTAGGTGCGTCTCTTACATCCCCTGGTAGCGCATTATAGAGCTTGGGGCCAACTGTGGTGACGAGGCGGCGTGTCTTCGCGCGGCGACACCGTTGTCGTGGAGTTCCACGATTCCACTGTCGGGAGCTGTCACGCGGGATCGAGTTTGGCGCGCGGTGACTTGAAGAGCTCAATAATGTGGTTCGGAGACTTTTCTCCTGGAGAGAGACCTGGTGGTGGTCTCTCAGCACGTAAGATGTGGAAAGTCGGTAAGTCCCTGATGGACTAGTTAAGCGATGCTCAGCGAGGTTCATGAGATGTTATGATTATGGTTTTACACGTGTCAAGGACACATAAGGTCATGTCATGAAATTTAAGTTGTCACAGTAGTGCTGAGCATGTTGGTTCTCTCACCCGTGTTGTTGTTGTTGGTGCTCTGGGAAAAGCACCAGGGGGGAGTGTGGACGCACCTCCCCATAGGTGGTATGAATTTGCGACGTTCTGCCAGCCTAACTTGAGTTCAGGGGTGGCCACCCAGTTGTTGTGGAGGGGAACATCATGTACGGTGCATATTGGCAGTACGTTCCCCTCATTGTTGTTGTTCTGGCGAGACGGTGTCCGCAGAAATGTGTGTTGTGGTGAGAGATTTAATGTGGAGGCATAGAGGCGGGTTGTAGGGGTGCTTGAGGTGACCCGTGGGGGGCCCAGCCCCCAATATGTTGTGCTCAGACACTACCTAACGGTTGGGGACTCATGTCGCAAGCCTCGCCGGCGCGGCCTCTGGTCAGTGCTGGTAGATGGTGAGTCCAATCGGGTACGAGGCCCGGCACCGTGCAGAGAGTAATGCGGTCTTCTACCGTCCATCAGCCGAAGATGGTCTCTCAGAACAATATTATAGGTATTTGAGGTACCTATAGCGGTTCGCGTTTAGTGTATCTGATTCTAGCTCATAACGTTATCATAACATCTCGTAGCCAAGCTAAGAGTAGCCTATTTATTACCTATACATGAAAATCATACATACATATATTTAGAATAGCCTTCCAACTTATTGATTGTGATTATGTGGTGATACAAGCCTATGTATTATCATATTATTATATAAACGTCGCCACATAATTTGGTGGAGGTGCTGGGATATACGATTGGAATTTATACCAAAACCTTGAGGTGAGGATGATGATCCTATGTCCACGTTGATGATGATGAGTTTCCGGTCGTATAAGGACTCAATAGGAAGGCTATTACTATTTCTTTGTGAAATGTATTGTCAATAAATAATTTGCGAAGCAGTTTTCCTTGTATTATTAACCTACCCTCTAAAATAAATGTTTTACATTGTGTTGACTTTTATTTACAAGTGTACCTTGCTTTTTTTTGTTATTTACGGTTTTTTACTGTTTATCGGTTTTTGCGGTCTATTGGTTTTGTTTGAGTGTATTTTCTGCGTTTACGTTCTATGGCGCCATAGACAACGATAGGGGTTGAACGGCAATGTTCTTTACGGCACTCGATTTCGCTTGAAATCGATTACGTTTTAATCGAAGACGGAATTTGAATATATTTGCTTCCTTTTCAAATATATTTACGGTTTTTTATTTTGCGTACTCATTTTACTTAAAGTGAACTTTTTAAAGTGTTTTATTTAAAACTGAAAGTGATTAAATCGGAATTATTATTGAAGTGTTTAATCGATTTAAAAAAAAAAGAAACTATACGAATGAATGCGAGCGAACCTCTCTAGTGAAGCATTTTCGCCCGCCGTTTTGGTTGTTAAAATTCTTGTTTTCTGCTGTGCAATTTTCTTCTGCAAAAGTTGTTCAGTTCGATAAACTTTTGTTGTATAGCTAGTGAAACCTCGTTGTAAAGTGTTTGTGGTTGTATTACTCAGTTTGGGAAAGTGTTACCGGAGCAGATCGTCGTATAACAAGTGGTAATATGTCGTTCAGGTCTCATTGTTTTATTTCGTTCTTAGAAAACGATTTGTTACAATTATTTGTTTTTACTGCTCTTGCAGACGACGTCATATGTGGGAAACTTTCCCAAAAAGGGACACGCGCCCGTCGCTGGGCAATTTCGAAGTGGATTTGAAGGTGTACTTACTTTAATGACTTGGAGCTGGTCTTGTCGATACAAGTTGTCAAAAACCAAAAGTTGATGCCACTCTGACAGTTGGCCAGCTACTCCTACGATCTATGTTGTGTTTGTTTTCGGTTGTTGTTGTAACGGAAGGTCTTTATTCAAAGTGTATCGTCGGAAACACGTTGCCGACGTCAAGTTGAAGAAAGCCTTCTGGCACAGGCCCAACCTACTGGAGACGTGCGTAACGAGACTATTTTCTTATAGACACACTTGCATATTTCCTTGGGAAATTGAAACTCCTCGACTATCGTTAAAAATTTCAAGTCAACGTCAACTGGAGTTCGCCAACATCATGGAACAGGTTCTTAGGAATAGATTCAAACTGCGAAACGCTTCAACGTTGGAGCGGATAGAAAGAGCCGAACAGTTGAAGAATAACAGTAAAGAAGAGGGAATTAGTTTGCAAGAGCTGACTGAAACAAGATTGAAGTTGAAAAATAGTGCTGCCATGTTCGAAAAGGAGAGTCTGAAACTAGCAGAAGTTAGTAAGGAAGAAGACCAGTGTGCATTAATGAAGGTCCAGATGAAAGCCGAAGAACTCATTGCAGACTTAGAGATAATTGAGCGCCTATTTATTGACAAGAGTTTGACTACGGAAACTGCAGTTTCAACAAAACTGCCCAAGCTGGAAATTCCTAAATTCGACGGCAACATTCTAAAATGGCCAGAATTTTGGGACAGATTTGACTCTAATATTCACAGCCGACAGATGAAGAATGTGGATAAGTTATCGTACCTGTTTTCCTCTATGGAGGGAAAGGCTTTAGCTGCTCTTAGAGGAATTGACGTCACAAATAACAACTATGATATAGCACTAGAGACTCTTAAGAACAGATTTGGCGACCCAAGTCTCGTAGTTGATGCCCATTATGAAGCCTTAACAAAATTACCACAGGCATCTAACCACTCCTTACGCTCCACATTGGACACGATCATAAAACATATTCGTATCCTAAAATCTCTTCACCATTACCGCTGAATTTGCAACAGTCTTGGCCAGATGTATTAGAAAATATTGAAGAAGCCACCAATGTCAAGATACCGCGATATGTCGGGTACAGTTTACCGGAACATGAAGTTACGACGCGTCAACTTCACTGTTTCACAGACGCCTCTAAGAACGCTTACGCAGCTGTGGTCTACCTAGTTTTAAAAGGTACAAACCATATTTCCACATCCTTCGTTATGTCAAAGTCACGGATAACACCGACGGAGGACAAAGAAGACCTAAAGATGCCACGATTGGAACTTCTTGGATACTTAATCGGAAGTAGACTTCTCAGGTATGTCGCCGATAACTTGGAGCTGAAAATAGACCAAAAATATCTGTGGACCGACAGTATGATAGTTCTCTCTTGGATGAGAACCTCCAGATTATTACCTCCTTTCGTATCAAGGCGTGTGAATGAAATAAAGCAACATAAAGATTTTGACCTCCGGTATGTACCAACAGAAATGAATCCTGCAGACATCGCCACACGTCCTAATAGCATTAAGTTGAAGAAGGTGTTGTGGTTGTCTGGTCCAGATTTTTTGAAGAAAGATGAAAAAGATTGGCCGAATGTAGGAAGTCGTGCAGAAAATACATTTTTGTTGGCCGAGGAGGCTCTGATGATATCAGAAGATCCTGAGATGGCAGGAAAAGGATATGAAGAAGTCTGAGAAATAGAGGAAATTCAACTACTGGAACAGGATTCTAACAATTTGGATACAGTGAGAGAAATTAAAGATTTAAAAGTTAAATACTACCCTGATGAAATAGCAGGAAAACGAACTAATCTCTCACGCAACCTTGATCTGTTCTTGGATGTGGATGGTATTCTTAGATGTGGAGGGCGCATGAAAAATGCTGATTGCTCATATGAATCTAAGCATCCCATTTTGATACCTAAACTGTGTGACTTCACCAATCGTGTCATTCAGAGCATCCACGAAGAAAACTACCATGTTGGAGTCTCACACACACTAAGTTTAATCCGTAAAAGGTATTGGATACCACAAGGAAGAGCTCAAGTCAAGCGAGTATTAAAGACATGCCCACAGTGCGTTAGGCATGGCGGTGGCCCATATAAACTACCTGCCGCTCCTGCTCTACCCAGCGAGAGGGTTAACTTCAGTGTTCCATTCACGTTTACGGGAATGGATTACTTTGGCCCTATTTTTGTTGAGACTTCCGGCACAAGAGGGAAAAGATGGGTTTGTCTTTTCACCTGCCTCGCTGTAAGAGCAATCCACCTAGAAGTCGTAAATGACCTAACCGCTGAGGAATGCTTATTAGGTGTGAGACGTTTTGTTGCATGTCGTGGCAAGCCAGCTTTAATAGTCTCTGATAATGCTACACAATTTTATTGTTGTTGGTGCTCTGGGAAAAGCACCAGGGGGGAGTGTGGACGCACCTCCCCATAGGTGGTATGAATTTGCGACGTTCTACCAGCCTAACTTGAGTTCAGGGGTGGCCACCCAGTTGTTGTGGAGGGGAACATCATGTACGGTGCATATTGGCAGTACGTTCCCCTCATTGTTGTTGTTCTGGCGAGACGGTGTCCGCAGAAATGTGTGTTGTGGTGAGAGATTTAATGTGGAGGCATAGAGGCGGGTTGTAGGGGTGCTTGAGGAGACCCGTGGGGGGCCCAGCCCCCAATATGTTGTGCTCAGACACTACCTAACGGTTGGGGACTCATGTCGCAAGCCTCGCCGGCGCGGCCTCTGGTCAGTGCTGGTAGACGGTGAGTCCAATCGGGTACGAGGCCCGGCACCGTGCAGAGAGTAATGCGGTCTTCTACCGTCCATCAGCCGAAGATGGTCTCTCAGAACAATATTATAGGTATTTGAGGTACCTATAGCGGTTCGCGTTTAGTGTATCTGATTCTAGCTCATAACGTTATCATAACATCTCGTAGCCAAGCTAAGAGTAGCCTATTTATTACCTATACATGAAAATCATACATACATATATTTAGAATAGCCTTTCAATTTATTGATTGTGATTATGTGGTGATACAAGCCTATGTATTATCATATTATTATATAAACGTCGCCACAACCGTGGTACCTGCAGCAGGTGTCGGCTACGGGTGTTTAGGCTATGGAGGTCTCCCAAAGTTGGGAAGTTACTCAAATTCTGCCTTACCTGTTTACACATTTCTAGAATGTACAAACTGGGCAGAGTGAGTATTTTAAGTTTCTTGAACAGTTCCTGGGCAGGATGATCATAGGGTGCACCCGCTACAATACGGACCGCACGCTTTTGGAGTCAAAAGTGGACACCGTAAGTTAATAACGAGTGGAAATATCCGTAATACGCCTTTTTTATGTTTTCTATAGTTAGATTATTTCGCAGCCTCGACAGCGCAAAGCAAGCAGATGATAGTCGACCACAGGTGGCATCAATATGGGCTGACCAGTTTAGGCCCGAGTCGATGACAAAACCTAGGTACTTCACCATGTCCACCTGGGGAACAATTATGCCATTCATACTAATTTTAAGGTCACTAGCTTTTGACTTGCGTAGCTAAAAATGAACTATATTGGTCTTTTCCAGGTTTAGTGACATGCCGTTTACAGAAAACCAGTGAGCTATATCATGCATGCATATATTAACCCTACGCAGGCCGCTTGTACAAAATGATTGACAGAATGACTTGCACAATGTGACTTCACATTATCTGTGCAATTAGCGAACATATTCCCCCTCACCGTCAACGCCCTACTTTCCCTCTCTATATCACAATCGTCTTTTAAGTCTGTGGTGATAATGTGCCCTAAGTACTTAAATTGGCTGACTCTAGCCAGCTCCTCACCGTACAATCTGATGGGAGGCACATGACTCGGGGACGTGCCACGTGCCGCGAACACCATCACCTTACTCGTTTTGATGTTATATTTGAGTCCGTAAGCGTCGACATAGCACTCGCAGCACATAGCAACTCCCTCAGTGCACATACCGATGGGCTCAGCAGCACCATGTCGTCCGCGTAACTGATGTTATTGACCATTTGGCCATTGATAGAACATCCCGCCCGCATGATGCTGAGCCCAATGATCAGCTCGTTCACGTACAGGCTGAAAAGCTTTGGAGACGTCGACCCCCCCCCCCCCGTCTCACGCCGCACTCCAGCCAGTACGTGTCCGAGAAGTGACCAGCCCATCTCACACAAATCTCTTGATCAGTATACCAATGCCTAAAAAGATCTACGGGCTCTTTTGGCATACCAGTGGCCTCGAGTTTATCCCATAGTAACTGATAGGACACCAGATCAAAAGCTTTTGAGAGATCTAAAAAGCAGCTGTATACAGGTTTTTTACGATGCATATAGTATTAGGTCGTCCGGAACAAAGTTGCGCGTATTTATGAACTTGTCGGAACATGTAAGCAAACGTCTTGGAACTCAACTAGTGCAGTTTCGAATAGCTCATTTAATGTTCTATCGTGCGCCTTTACACTCAGTTCGCTATGGCCTCTAGTTCAAAATCAGAATTGATAAAATCCATAAGTGACTGTGAGCAACGAGTATTTTTTAAATTTTTATTTTTACAAAATATCAGTGCTGCCGAAGCCCATCGTCAATTGCAGAATATTGTAGGCCACAATGCCCTTAGCAAGCGGACAGTGCAGTTTTGGTTTAAACGCTTCAACGAAGGTAATGGTGATGTTACATGGTCGGCTAATTTGGGAATTCGTAAGTCAACGCTGCATGAAATTATTACCAAGAAACTGCATATGAAAAAAATTAACGCAAAGTGGGTACCTCACGAACTTGACGCAAGTCAAAAGGAAACTCATGTAGTGTATTGTACAAATAATGTAGAATACTATTGTTCGGGCGCAACACTAGCAACACCGGAAGGGGGTGTTGAGGCGCGCGGGGCGCGCGATTCGGCCATCTTGTCAGATCTAACTACTCGAGACGTACGTACATCTTTTTACAGTTAAATTAAATTTTGATTAATTTGGAGTCAGATATAGCGTTATCCAGCCCGTAAGGAACATGGTTTCCACGTCGTGATAAAAAACGAAGTAAAAAAATCGTGATTTGCAAAAAACGTGAAGCAGTCGGACGGAACCAAATTGCTGCGTCATTGCCACGCCATCACGCACGAACTTGCTTGAAGCCAGCCGGTCAGCCAACAGCCCACGAGCAGCACCGCAGCCTCAGCTTAGCCAGGGGAGTGCTCCATCCATCCTCCATATTTCCCTCCAATTTTTTTTTTGCCACGTTGTCAACTGCAATCATCTCGTCACTTTCCATCCATTTTGCACAAATTGCTACAAGTACCTACCACTTATAAACGCAGCCCATTGTATTTTAAGGCCGTTTTGTACAAAATAACTAAATTTAATTGTCAAAAATGCTAAAAATAATTCATGTCATGTCATTTTTGCTTTAAAATAAGTGTTAATCTGCGTGCACAAACATAACCTCACCTCTTTTATTTGCACAAAAACACGCAAATATCACTTGCTATTTTGCAATAAACTGAAAATAAAACGCTTTTAACCTGCATTCCAGCACATGTATCGGCGCATGATTGCATAACGCCACGCTTAAGCATCGAGCCTATCTATTGTTTTCTCGTTTAAATCAGCTGCGCGGCCGCCGACCTTGACCTGCAACTTGCTGGAGCATAAGCCGGGGACAAAGTTACGTAACGTTATCACTTTGTTACCTATTTTATTTCTCTGTGTTTTAATTTATGTTGCTGTGACGTGTCATCAACATGTCGACTAAAGGTGAGGAGCAAACAAAGTTCCCAAGTGAGTTGCAAGACCTCAATATAAAACGAAGTTCCATCAAAGGTCGAATAACAAAGTATAGAAACTTGTTAAATAAATATATAAAAACTGATAAAATGTCACCAGGGGATCTATGCTCGCTAACTCAACGGTATGAGAAGTTTCAAAATATGTGTTCAAGCTATGATGATATCCAAAACCAAATAGAGTTATTAAATTCTGTAAACTTGGACTCTGAGCTTGACATTAGGGAAGATTTTGAAGCGGATTTTTCCTCGCTCATCGCGGAAACTCAGTTGTTATTTGAAAAGTATCAACCAAAACAAAAGGTACAGTCACAAGATTCAGATGCGGGTTCTAACTGTAGTCACTCTTGTCACAACAATAATGTAATGGGATTTAAATTGCCAATAATAAAAATTGCAAACTTTGATGGAACTTATTTTAAATGGCTTGAATTTCGGGACACATTTACATCACTTATTCACAGCAATGACAGATTAGAACCTATACATAAATTTCACTATCTCAACTCTTACATAGTAGGAGAGGCTTCTAATGTCATCAGCAATCTTGAAGTAAGTGCTGCCAATTATGAGGAAGCCTGGCGTCTCCTCTGTGAGAGATATAACAATGAGAAGCAATTGATAAATAATCACCTGAATTCATTGTGTAATATTCAACCAGTAGCACGTGATTCCGCCAAAGGGTTAAGGTTTTTAATCGATCATGTGTCTAAAAACTTACGTGCCTTGCATACTCTAGGTGAACCAACAGAATCATGGGACACCTTAATTATCCATATGGTATCAGCCAAGCTCGACACCAGCACAAGCTTTAAGTGGGAAGAGTATAAAAATAGCTTTCCCAAGTCTCCGTCACTGAATGATTTTTTTAGTTTTATTAAAAGCAGAGCAGATATTTTAGAATCTGTCAGGCATAACAAAACTGAACGTCAAGGCAACTTCAAGAATGAGCCACATTCTTCTTCTTTTCACAAAAGCGAGAAGTCCCACGCAAAGTCATTTGCAATTTCAGCTGCTGAGTCCTCTTCTTTCTTCTTCTTCGCCTGCATGTATCCTGTGTAATGGCAGTGATCGGTTGTACGACTGTGCTTCATTTCTGGCCAAGCCCGTCGAGGTCAGAGTCTCCGAAGTAATGCGGTTGAAACTTTGCGTCAACTGCTTACGTAAGGGACATTCTTCACGTCAATGCAGGTTAGGTCCTTGTTCTATTTGTAAGAAGCGGCACAACACTTTGTTACATAGGGAATCTTCTCAGGCTGTAAATGTATCCAATGTAAACGCATCCATTTCCACGTCTGAGGCCAATGTCGAGCAGGATAATAACAATGAAAATGATGATTATCACACAGATGTCATCAGTATGGCAACCAGTGCCAGCAATAACGTCCTCCTTTCAACCGCACTAGTTGAAATAATCAATCCAAACACAAACAAACATCTAACTATTCGTGCCTTGCTAGACAGCGGGAGTCAGTCTTCTCTAATTACCGAACGGTTAAAAAATATGTTAAATTTGACTCCTCAGCCAACCCAGGTTAACGTTTTAGGTGTAGGCAACATATCGTCTAACTCAGTACAACGTTGTGTTGTTGAAATGAAATCGAAATGTGGTAGTTTCGAAACAAAAATGTCATGTCTCGTATTGCCAAAATTAACAGGTAATTTGCCTAATAAAACAATTGATATTTCACAAGTAAAATTGCCTTCTAACATAAAACTAGCAGATCCTAGTTTCAATCTGTCTGCACCAGTAGATTTGCTTATAGGTGCTGATGTATTTTGGAATTTAATTGAAGCTGAACGCTTAACACTTGGCCCCAACCAACCCATAATGCAAAAATCCAAACTGGGGTGGATATTGGCAGGCCCATTGTATACAAAAAATACAAATAGTAATAATTCTATAAGTTGTAATCATGTTTCCATAGAATGTCATGACAATTACATTTCTAATGAAAATCTGAATCAAGAATTAACTAAGTTTTGGGAACTGGAACAAATTCCTCAATTAAACAGTCACAAGACTGCAGAGGAAATTGAATGTGAAAAACACTTTGTTTCTAACACAGCCAGAAATGAAGAAGGCAGGTTTTGTGTCAAATTACCCCTTCATAGTGAGCCAAGTTGCTTAGGAAATTCTTTTAGGTCAGCTAAAATGCAATTTCTAGGTTTAGAAAAACGCTTTGCCATAAACCCTGAACTCAAAGCATCATATTCACAGTTCATACAAGAATATTCAGATTTAGGTCATTTATCTGAGTCAAAAACTTTAATTCCAGAGCAGTCTTACTTCATTCCTCATCATGCAGTACTAATGCCCTCTAGTGAGTCTACTAAGTTGCGTGTTGTGTTTAACGGCAGTGCCAAAACGACCTCTGGTTTCTCGATAAATGATTTACAAATGACAGGACCGTACATACAAGACTCTCTGTTTAATATCTTGTTAAGATTCCGCCAACATTCTTATTTACTGTCAGGCGATATAGAAAAAATGTATAGGCAAGTTTTGATACAAGACAAAGATCGCGACCTACAGTTAATATTGTGGCGTAATAATGAAACTGATCCAATCAAATCTTTGGGATTAAATACTGTGACCTATGGTTACACTAGCTCAAGCTTTCTAAGCACTCGCTGCTTGTGGCAACTAGGAGAAGAGTGTTCTGATTCTAAAATAAAAACGATAATACAAAATGACTTTCTTGTAGATGATCTGCTGACAGGGAGCGATAGTCAGGACGAGCTAATTTACATAAAACGAACTATAGAAAGCGCGCTAGCCGCTGGTTGCTTCAATTTGCGCAAGTACCGATCAATTGTACCGTCCATATTAGTCGAGTCTCAGTCTGTTCAGCGCGATTTAATCATAAGCTCATCGTCATACACATTAGGTGTAGGGTGGAACCCTAACGGTGACTTTATAAATTTTCCCAGTAATTATACAAACACGAAAGAAATTCCCACAAAGCGATCAACATTATCAGATTCGTGTAAAGTTTTTGATCCTCTTGGCTTATTGAATCTATAAACAATAACACCAAAAATATTAATTCAAAGGTTGTGGATTAAAAAGATAGACTGGGATGACCCGGTCCCACATGAAATAAATAGATCATGGCAAACTTTCATTCAAAATATGACACACATACAATACTTGCGTATTCCTAGGCACAGCCTATGCAACTCCCCCGCTCATATTGAATTACATTGTTTCTGTGACGCATCAGTTAATGCGTACGCTGCATGTATCTATCTCAGGTCTGTGAGTAGGCAAGGTGACGTCACCGTACGACTTCTTTGTTCTAAAGCTAGGGTAGCTTCCGTCAAGCCCACCACTATTCCCCGACTTGAACTATGTGCATGCGTGCTAGGAGCTCAACTCGCGGGCGCCGTGTGTCGCGCACTGCGATGTATAATTACACGTAAAATATTCTGGACTGACTCATCCATCGCGCTAGCCTGGCTAGGAACTAGATATGACAAGTTAAAAACTTTTGTGGCTAACAGAGTGAGTGCCATACTGGAGATAACTGACGGATCTCAATGGAGACACGTCCCATCCAATTTGAATCCTGCCGATTTGGCTTCGCGTGGTGTGGATGCCAGCAAAATTAATAATTTAGATTTGTGGTGGAATGGCCCCACCTTCTTACTTCAACCTGAATCTCAATGGCCTACATTTTGCAACAAAAAACAAAGTACTGATGAACTACCTGAAATAAAAGTAAATATTACTACATGTAATGAAAGTAGCAAACAATTAAATTTAATCGATTTCAATCGCTATTCTAAATTAAATACATTGCAACGCATGTTTGCATACTTACTTCGTTTCATGCATAATGTTAAAAATCCTACAAACAAAAAAATTGGATGTTTACAGCCTGACGAACTCACTGATTCATTCCGTGGTTTAGTCAAGTTATCTCAGGAAGAGAGTTTTCAAAAGGAATTAAATATCCTCCGCTCTAAAAAGAGTTTAAATTCAAAAAATTCCTTTGTATCTCTAAATCCATTTTTAGACAATCAAAGATTTTAAGAGTAGGTGGGCGATTAGAATCATCTTGTTATCCTTTTGAGAAGCGGCATCCTATGCTTTTACACTCGAAGCATCCTCTTACCAAACTGTTAGGTATTTCAGCAGCAACACTTGCGTCTTCTTCACGCTGGTCCACAGCTCCTTTTGTCTTCTGTGCGAGAGTTCGTTTGGCCAGTAGCAGGCAGGGATCTCGCGCGCACTACTGCGCGACAGTGTGTCGTGTGTAGGAAGGCGAGCGGCAATACATTAACCCCTATCATGGGCGCGCTTCCTGAGCAACGTGTGAACCCAGGCTTTCCATTCGCTTGTGCTGGTGTTGATTTCGCCGGATTATTCCTAATTACTGACAGAAAGGGTAGAGGGTGTAAGATAACTAAATGTTATTTATGCATCTTCATTTGCTTACGATATAAGTGCTTGCATTTAGAGGCTGTAAGCGAGCTTTCGAAAGATGCGTTTATTTTGTCTTTGCGTCGTTTTATCTCTCGCAGAGGCAAACCCGTTGAGATATTCTGCGACAATGGGCGTAATTTTGTGGCTGCTTCTAAAGAGATAAGTGAGTTTATAGCTTCGAATGCTGATGACATTACTAGTTTCTCCTCTGGTGAGGGAATTAAATTCAAGTTTCAACCGGCTTATGCTCCTCATTTTGGTGGACTATGGGAGGCTGGCGTAAAATCGGCCAAATATCATTTAAAACGCATTTTAGGTAACACGCACTTAACATTTGAAGAGTTGGCAACTTTATTTAGTCAAATTGAAGCTATCCTAAATAGCAGACCCATATGTCCGCTCTCTTCTAGTCCTAATGACCTCAGTCCTTTAACCCCGGGGCACTTCTTGATCGGCCGTCCACTGGTGTCGCTGCCATCGCCGAGTATGACCGAAACCAACGTAAACCGATTGGATCGCTTTCAACGACTGGAACTAATTCGACAACATTTTTGGAATCGCTGGCAATTGGAATATATTTCCGAGCTTCAACAAAGACACAAGTGGCGTGTTCCAGACAAACAGTTGCATGAAGGCGACTTGGTGCTTTTAAAGGAATAAAATACCCCACCTATGAGCTGGAAGTTGGGGCGAATCACTGCCCTGTTTCCGGGCAAGGATAGAGTGGTGCGTGTGGCTGAGGTCAAGACTGCTACTGGAAGCTATCGACGTGCAGTAAAATACGTATATCCCCTGTTAGAGCCAACAGAGGACACTTCTTTGGAAGCTGGAGCTTCCAAGGCCCCCGAGAATGTTCGGGCGCAACATTAGCAACACCGGAAGGGGGTGTTGAGGCGCGCGGGGCGCGCGATTCGGCCATCTTGTCAGATCTAACTACTCGAGACGTACGTATATCTTTTTACAGTTAAATTAAATTTTGATTAATTTGGAGTCAGATATAGCGTTATCCAGCCCGTAAGGAACAACTATAATCAACAGAAAAGTCGATTAGAGCATACAGTTTCTGTTGATGAAACATGGGTAAGTCTTTACCGGCCACCGGAGAAAGATCAGGTGAAACAGTGGGTTCCGCCTGGACAAAGACCGACTGTGCTGGCAAAAGCAGAGAAACACGGATCGAAGTATCTATTGGTTCTCACGTTAGACTTTAATGGGGTTTGCTACTATGAAATTTTGGACCGAAATGAAAAAATGGACTCAACCAAATATCTCCAGTTCTTGGACAATCTGTGGTTTAACTGGCATAAAAACAGAAAACATCAGGTCTGGCTTCTTGATGACAATGCCAAGCCTCACCGTAGCGCTGCAGTAAACAGTTGGGTTGAAGAACATCAAGTGAGACGTTGGTTACAGCCCCCCCTACTCCCCAGACCTAAGCCCCTATGATTTTGGCTGTTTTCATATTCTGAAGAGAGCGTTAAGTGCAGTTTCCTATCCTGACCTTGATTCCCTAAAAACAGCAATCGATGATGAAATCAGGGTGGGCAAAGAAAACAACAAGTATCCGGCAGTTAGAAATCTATCAGAGCGCTGGCAGCGTGTTAAAGAAATAGATGGCGAATACTTGTAGTATGTGTATTAAACAATTAAATAAATAACTAAATACATTTAGTTTTATTTCACTATAAACACGCGCAACTTTGCTCCGGACGACCTAATACTTTACGGTCTCCTTGAGAGCAAATATCGCGCTCTCTGTAGATAGTCCGACTCAAAAGCCGAACTGAGTATCGTGTTGACATACATGCTTACTTAGCTGGTTCTCAAGGAGCCCGTCAAGCACCTTAGTAGTTATAGTAGCCAGCGATATAGGTCTGTAATTGTTCCTATCAGCCACGTCACCGGTTTTATTTTTAACGATCGGGACCACTAGCGTCCGCATAAGCTCGGAAGGCAGGTAGGTATGCCTGACACACAAGTTGTACAACATTCCAAGTAAGCGAGGTAAGTGCACGCCTGCGTTCTGGAAGTGCTCGACGCTGAGCCCATCGTGGCCAGGAGACTTCCCCCGGGTCATGTGTTTAATAACGTTTTTGACATCTTTAGTTGAGAAACTGAGAGGCACCTCGCCACGCCGCACCCCCGCGTCGACCACCCCGGCGTCGACCACCCCCGACTGCGATCCCACACATCCCTGCATACCGTGAGTAGGCAAGGCTTGCACCCTTGAAATGTTGCATAAAAAGATTTGCTATTTGTGTGGGGTCAATATGTCACCCGGACAATCGTAATTGTCTCTTGGCCAATTTTAATGTCCCCGGTATTAATGATACAAATCTGTCATAATTTTATTCGATTTTGTAATTTTTTGTTTAAAATATGCAGTTGTTTTTCTTTTATATGTAAGAGGCTCACTGTAATAGTTATTTTTACTATTTTCTCCATTAATTATTTTAAACTTGCACACATTTAAAGTACTGCGGTTGTCCAAGAGACATTATAAGTTAAAATATGTCGAAAAACTTACTTACTCCAAAAGTTGGGTAGCTATTTAAAAAATAAAAGTTTTTATTTTTTCTGTACAATTACATTGTTTGACTTCACTTTTTATAGTAAATCTAACATTTAATTATTTTTTTGGTTGTCCAACATTTTCAAATGACATTTTCTTTCACAAAACACATATAAATTTAAAAAAGTGTGTTGCACGTATTCATGTCTATAAATTTATTAAACTCTATCTACTCTATCATGTTGTCAAATGTATGAAAACGAGCATAAAATAGGTTTATTTTGAAGGGACAAAAAAAAGTTGATCGACCCTCACAACCAGCAGCAGCTGATTGAGACTTTGCAAAATGCCTGGGAAGAGATTCCAACGTAAAACGTGAGGCTTTTGATGGAAAAAATGCCTGGGAAGAGATTCCAACGGAAAACATGAGGTTTTTGATAAAAAAAAGCGGCCAAGTGCGAGTCGGACTCGCCCATGAAGAGTTCCGTAACAGCAAGTAACATAATATAAAAGTTCTTGTAGTTCGTTGTAGGTAAATTGCGGTTTACGATTTATGACGTATTAAAAAAAACTACTTACTAGATCTCGTTCAAACTAATTTTCGGTGGAAGTTTGCATGGTAATGTACATCATATATTTTTTTAGTTTTATTATTCTCTTATTTTAGAAGTTACAGGGGGGGGGGACACACACACAAATTTTACAAATTTGAAAGTGTCTCTCGCGCAAACTATTCAGTTTAGAAAAAAATGATATTAGAAACCTCAATATCATTTTTGAAGACCTATCCATAGATGCCCCACACGTATGGGTTTGATGAAAAAAAAATTTGAGTTTCAGTTTTAATGAAATGAAATGAAATGAAAATATTTTTTTTTATTCGAAGTAGGTAGCAGTGTACACTTTTCGAACGTTATTCTTTTATCTACCTAACACGAGGTTCCTACCACTCGGAACTCGTATACCCACCGTTTCGGGAAGTGTTTGCGGAGTGAGAAGAAACGGCGGGCCCTAAAGAAACTCCCTCCAACACATTTTTTTAAGTCTTATATTCTATTACATCTTAATGCTAGATCAATAAATGAATTATACAATGTCATGTCTTTAAATAAAATATGCAAAAATAAGAATAAAGTAAGAAGAATAAAGAAAGAAAGGATTCAAAAGAGATAAAAGTAAAAATTATTTGTAGCTAATGACTAACAACACTTGGGGGCAGGTTTGCTTCACGCCGGATGATCCCAACTTCGCTTGCGATTCTGTCGCTGATGTGGTGCTGCAGGGTATGGAGCTTTTTATCCCATCCTCAGTGGTCCCCATTGGCGGCAAATCCCAGCCTTGGTTTGGTCGGTCCTGCAAAAAGGCTTCTCGCCGAAAGCAGGAATGTTACCAAGCCTGGGCAAATGCGGCGAAGGTACGGGATGAAAAGACCAGCGAATTAAAAAAGGAGTTTAACTTTGCCTCCAGGTCCTTCAAAAGAGACATTGCCAGGGCAAAGTCAGCGCACATAGGCAGAATTGGCGAGAGACTAGAGCATCTTCCTTCGGGAACTCGTGCGTTCTGGTCTCTGGCCAAAGCTGTCCAGGGAAATTTCTGCACGCCATCATTTCCACCACTGCACATGGGAAATGATTCATTGGCCCACGACGCAAAGGAGAAAGCCGATCTTCTAGGCAAACTCTTTGCGTCCAACTCAACGTTGGATGACGGGGGAAACGAGCCGCCGACCATACCGCGGTGCACGAGCTGTATGCCGGATATCCGGTTCCACCAACGCTCAGCGCGTAAAGCACTTTTTTCCCTCGACATTCATAAGTCGAGTGGGCCCGACGGAATCCCTCCTATCGTGTTGAAGGTGTGTGCTCCAGAGTTGGCTCCAGTTTTAACGCGCCTTTTTCGGCTCTCATACTCCACTGGCGTAGTCCCGAAGTCATGGAAGACAGCTTTGGTGCACCCGATCCCTAAAAAAGGTGACCGCTCGAATCCGTCCAACTACCGGCCGATAGCCATAACCTCCTTATTCTCAAAGATAATGGAGTCCATTATCAACAGCCAGCTCCTTCGGTACCTAGAGGACCGCCAGCTGCTTAGTGACCGACAGTACGGTTTCCGTAAGGGACGGTCCGCTGGTGATCTTCTTGTCTACCTGACACATCGTTGGGCACAGGTGATCGAGACTAAGGGGGAAGCTTTGGCCATTAGTTTCGACATAGCGAAGGCCTTCGATCGGGTCTGACACAAAGCACTTCTTGCGAAGCTTCCTTCTTATGGGCTTCCCGAGGAATTACGCAATTGGGTCACTAGTTTTCTTGCAGACAGAAGCATAAATGTATTGCATGTCGTAGTCGACGGTGCATGCTCAGATTCTATGTCTGTGAACGCTGGTGTCCCTCAAGGCTGTGTGCTTTCGCCTACACTGTTCCTTCTGCATATCAATGATATGCTGCAAATCAGCAGCACTCATTGTTATGCGGATGACAGCACAGGTGATGCCTTCTATACCGGCCGTGCCAACATTTCTCGGGAAAACGTCATCGAGAGCCGAAACAAACTTGTGTCGGAAATTGAGGCCTCTTTAAAGAAAGTCTCAGAATGGGGTCGACTTAATTTGGTCCAATTTAACCCCACTAAGACACAAGTTTGCGCGTTCACTGCCAAGAAAATGCCATTTGTCGTATCACCTCGTTTTAAGGACACTCCCCTAAATGCCTCAGCTAGTATCGGAATTCTTGGTGTCGACATATCGAGTGAAGTCCAGTTCCGTGGCCATCTAGAGGGTAAGGCTAAATTAGCCTCGAAGAAGCTTGGTGTGCTCAATAGATCGAGACGGTATTTCACTGCGGCGCATCGCCTGCAACTTTATAAGGCGCAGGTTCGGCCTCATATGGAATACTGTTCTCATCTCTGGGCAGGGGCACCCCAGTACCAGCTTCTCCCTCTGGACCGCATTCAACGGAGAGCAACTCGAATCGTCGACTGCCAGGATGTTTCAGATCGGCTTGACTCCCTGGCGCTGCGTAGAGATGTAGCCTCGCTCTGCATTCTCTATCGCATGTACAATGGGGAGTGCTCCGAGGAATTGTTCGGATTGATCCCTGCCGCCTCTTTCCGCCATCGTTCTACGCGACAACATATTCATCCCTATCACATAGATGGTTGGCAGTCCACAATTGTGCGTTTCACTAGAAGCTTTCTGCCTCGCACAACCAAACTATGGAATGAATTGTCGCCTGCGGTATTTCCGGACCGAAACGACATTCAAACCTTCAAGAAAAGAGCGTACTCCCAAATCAAAGGCCGGCAACGCACTTGTGACTCCTCTGGTGTTGCGGGTGTCTATGGGCGGCGGTAATCGCTTACCATCAGGTGATCCGTCTGCTCGTTTGCCACCTCTGCCATAAAAAAAAAAAAAAAAACAATTCAAAAACCAATGACAAGAGCAGGCCAGTTCACACGGACAGCACCCGATCACGAGTATAACGCGAGAGTTAGCCATCGCTCCCCTCAACCATATTTGAGGGAAGGGAACGACCCGGCTCCCGATACGCCACCATCTGCACGAACATTTAAGCGAGCATGCACCACTCCGATCAATGGACAAAGAAAAAGGAGAAGAAAAAGTCTTACCGAATCCCTTCAGTTCTTTCACAATAGAGTTTGCATCTTTATTGTCTCACAATATGTCATGAAAATGTTGCTGTGTTGGTTGCAGAAACACTTTTTCTATCATCTAAGTACTCACATGTCTTATAGTAAGCTTTATTACATAGTGTCTTTTTTACATAACTTTTGAATTTATTTTCTGTTAGGTTTACTATATCTTCTGGTATTTTATTATACATTCGTATGCACTGTACCTCAAACGACTTACTAACCTTACTGAGCCTAGTAGATACAAGCTGAAGCTTACTGTTATTCCTAAGATTACGAGTACGTCTGTCAGAATTCAGTGTAAAGTGATTTAAGTTTTTTCGCACATACATTATATTTTCATAAATATATTAACAGGGAAACGTTAAAATATTGATTTCTTTAAATTTTTTTCTAAGTGAATCTCGAGATCGCATGCCGTAAATCGCGCGAACAGCCCTTTTTTGTAGTACAAAAATAGTATTTATATCAGCTGCATGCCCCCATAAAAGTATATCGTAAGACATAATTTAAGTATAAGACATAATTTAATTTAAGTAAATTTAAGTATGGGGAACCCCCAAAACTTATTGTTTTTTTTCTATCTTTGTGTAAAAATCTTAATGCGGTTCACAGAATACATCTACTTACCAAGTTTCAACAGTATAGTTCTTATAGTTTCGGAAGAAAGTGGCTGTGACATACGGACGGACAGACAGACAGACAGACAGACAGACATGACGAATCCATAAGGGTTCCGTTTTTTTGCCATTTGGCTACGGAACCCTAAAAATACCCTGGGAAGAGATTCCAACGGAAAACGTGAGGCTTTTGATCGAAAAAAATGCCTGGGAAGATATTCCAACGGAAAACGTGAGGCTTTTGATCGAAAGCATACAGACTAGGCTTCAGAAGTTCACAGATAAAAGAGGAAGGCATACCCATTACTAAAAAACAAAAAAGTGGATTACAAAAAAGTATGTATGTTGTTTGTGTTTTTCATACAAAAAAGTTATGTTTTAATTAAAGTTTGATAAAAAGGTCTACTGAGCATTATTTGAAATTTTTTTTAGCTTAAATTGTAAACAATAGCACAATTATTCTTTTTTTACTAATATTTTGAAGTATTTTGACGCTGTACCTATTCATGCAAAAGGAGATCAGTAAAGATCTCGTTTAGAGTGAGCCTGAACAGGTGATACACTGACTAACACTTAACATAAGTTTTAGATTTTAAGTTTACTAACAAAATTGTGATCCATAGTTGGTCTTTATTAAATGAATTATTATTATTATTATACTGACATTCAAAAGGGCTTGACGCTCTGACAGATATCATTATCACCCAAGTAGAGATCAATATCATCAGGCAGGACCCTCTATGTTTCATACATGTGCGTGGCATGAAAAAGCTGTTCACTTGGTCTTTGCCGAGTCTGAGCTGATGATTCAACGTCTGTGTGTGGACTGAGTGATCTTTTCAAAAACCTTGTTTAATCCTTACCAAAATGTGGGAGGATTTAGTGAATAATTGTGAAAACTTCATAGTAAAGTAGGTTTGAAAGCCGCGTTAAAAAGTTATAACCGTTTATGTCGATCACTCAATCCGTCCTATGCGCCATCTGAGTGATCTTATAAATAACCGTCTTAAACTGAATAAGTATGTAATATTGCCGATGTATACTATATAATGTTGCCTTTGGGAGACTTTGTGACGCAATAATTGTGACCAAAATCTTACTGGTTCAAGAGAAAATAAAAAACAATGATTTTCTTTGACCGTCCCAACTGAGTGATCCTTATTTTCGTCTATCATAATCATAATCATAATCATAATCATAATCATATCATATCATATCATATCATATCATATCATATCATATCATATCATATCATATCATATCATATCATATCATATCATATCATATCATATCATATCATATCATATCATATCATATCATATCATATCATATCATATCATATCATATCATATCATATCATATAATCATATAATATTATAAATGCGAAAGTATGGATGTTTGTTTGTTTGTCAGTTTGTTTGTTCCGCTTTCACGCTGAAACTACTGAACGGATCTGGATGAAATTTGGTAGGTAGATAGATAAAGCACTCGGCTAACACATAGGATACTTTTTATCCCGGAAAACTGAAGAATGCCTGTAGGAATGCTTAAAAACTCAAAATTTCCACATCGTCACTAGATGGCGCTATCTTAACATTTTCTTTCTTTCTGGACACGATTCTGAAGTTCACGCGGACGAAGTCGCGGGCGGAAGCTAGTATTTTATAAACACAAACTTGTAGACAGAAGGAAGCTATATCAGAAATTGTGAAAAACTTTGTACTATTTGACAAACCATCCGCTCTTGTAAGCGTTGTACTTTAAAAGATAGCACAATTTTTACATTTCTTAAGGAAACAATTGTGTCGGGTGACCACATACTGGGAGAAAAATAAATGAAAAATAAATAGGTTCAGTAAGCGGACAATATCAATAATACTGACAATATTTTTACATCAGTATATTGTCATTCCATCGTTTATTATGCATCAGACCTGCATTCCAATGTCTTATAGCACAAGTAAAGGGAAAAGTCCGAAAACCATAGTTTTAGGTACATATAATTTTTTTTGTGATGTAACTAAAATTTTTAGGTTTTCGGACTTTTTTCTTTTCTTGTGCTATAAGCATTGCTTGTTGCCAAATATCATGATACTAGTTATACGGGAAGTACCCTGTAGGTTTTGATTCCCATGCGATTGTCCAAATATGCGGTATAAACGGTCGTATCTCTTGATTACGTTGGCATAGAAGTTTGAGTTTTTTACAGCTTCAAGGGATTGCAGGCCTGAGTATTTGGTATAAATTTCAACTTGATACGTCTACGCGTTTCTGAGAAAAAGGGTTGTGACAGACAGACAAACAGACAGACAGACAGTCGGACGGATAACGAAGTAACGATCCTTTTTTCCTTTTGAGGTATGGAACCCTAAAAATTGGTCATTAGAAATACTCTATCTACAAAATAATTACATAAAACTCTCCTTCTCTCGCCCTAGGTATATTTTATCTTTCTCTAAGCGGTTTTTCTTTTATCTGTTAAGTACAATAAGTAATAGGTAATATTATTTTTCTGTTTTAGAACCACTTTATTTTTTACAAGAATCCACATGGAATTGGAATCAAACAAGCATAAATATTTCTTTAGATTATTGTATTTACGAAGTCATTAGTTCAGACGAAGTACATATCAAGAGGGAAGTCGTTAGTTCTGCATTAAATTTGTCTGTATCGCTCGCTATCCAAATGAAACGTCGTGGTACTGTTTGGAAACCTGGCAAGTATTTTAAACTTATTTCTTTCATGTTTTTAAAAATAAATGCCATATTAATAAAATATAATATTAAAATAAGTTTAAGAATAATAATGGAAGTTTCTGAAGGGTAATCTTCCTCTTTCTCTTAAACATCAATTCGTTGACATTGTGCATACTGCCCGTTCTAAACTGTGGTCACTGAATGAAGACCAAAAGTACAAACTCAAGTTTATAGAGCTATATCTCTAGTGCGCAGGGTGCGGGGCTGCGGCACCAATAGTATCCTGAAAATGATCGGGGACAGGCTAGATTGTCCTTTCATACTCTTTTGTTGTTCCCTACATGTATCTACTAACACATAGGTTAAGGATTTACTAACACATGAGTCATTGTCACTTGATTTTTTAAATAAATAATAGGCTATAGAGCGCAATATTCTAGATCACACCCCGGACACTTCATACAAATTTCGCGCCATTGTTTACTACATAAACATTCATGTTTGTACACATGTAAATGTGTGCGTGAGGTACTAGGGTTGAATCGAGATTCAATAATAATTCATTGTCTTTATTATTAGCTAGACTTTTACAAATAAAGTGAAAGCTGTTTACATAAGACAAGGTATATAGCAAGGTGTATAGCTTTAGAAGACTTTAGCTCTTTCCTAAAAAAAAAATGTTAAATTAGCTCACTGAGTATTCCAATCATCGAGGAGGTTGTGAGCCACATAACGACATTATACAGTATGGATATTCCCTGCCGCTCTCTGAAGGCTACCTCACCCCCCCTGACCGATAAGTGACCAGTTGTCAAGAGAATGGCAAACCAAAGACAATTTTATTTTCTTGAGGAGAGAAGTAGAGAAGTTATTTCATTAAAAATGTCTATTGTAAAAGGCTTACGTTTATGTTCATATCTGTCTTTATAAATTCAACTGTTTTCGGAAAATATCAATAACTTAAAACGTTAACCCTTAAATGCGTCTTGTTGTTGTTCTACAACACCTTCATTTTGTCGGCCCTTAATAAAATTTGACAGTTATGGCTATTTTTTGCAAAAATCTTTAACCCGGAAAAAGCTGCCAGCAGTTCCAAATAATTTATGTGTAAAGCACTTTCCTCGCTATTCCACTGGCCACTGGCGGTCTCCTCGCTACATGCTACCCCCCACCCCGTTTTACTTGCATCGGAAAAAAATTCCATACAATAGTTGTCATCTCTAATGGGATTGACAACATGCTGAATTGAATTTAACCACCACTGAAAGTCTTCTTGTAGGTAAGATGGTAGGTTGATGAGTGAGTCGTAATTACTATTATTGAGTAAAGCGAGATATTTGCACCTTTCAAATAGTTTAGTGTAAAGCCAACCGTAAGGGACGGCGGGGCAGGCGGAGGTGAGCAGGCCCGCCAGGCGCGCGAAGCTTCGGATCGTGCATCGGTTAAGTTTACTGAATTTAATTAACTCCTCTTCTATAATCTGTCTTTTTTCTGATGTAAGACTAATATGGAAATTTTTGGAGTCTAAGATAAAGCCAAGATATTTACATGAAGTGTTTGGAGTTAGGCAACTCTTTTCTTCATTAATAATGAACCCTAGAGATTCTAATATTGCTCTTGTTTGGGAAATATTTTGTACACAACTGTTATATGAGTTAGCTATACAGCAGATGTCGTCCAAGTATATTGTAGACAAATAACCTAAAGAACGCAGTAAACACATCACAGGTTTAAGCATTTTTGTGAAAACAAAGGGCGCCGTATTTAATCCAAATGGGAGCACATTAAATTCAAATAATTTATTTTGCCACGTGAACCGTAAATACTTTCTGTATTCTTTATCGATAGATACAAGAAAATATGCATCTTTTAAATCCAAAGAAGCCATATAGTCTCCCTTAGATATTAATTTCATCGTCGTACGTAAATCCTCTAATTTAAAATGTTGTGTTTTAATGAACTTATTTAAAGATTTTAAATTAAGTATGAACCTACTTTTCCCGTTTTATCTTTTTTATAAGGAAATAACTAGACAAATACTGTCCCGTAGTAGGTTCGCATTCAGATATCGCACCGGATTGGATAAGGTCACTTATGGCTTCTTTGTATTGAGCGATTTCTGGCTCCGAACAAGATAAGGGAGTCGGAATGTGTGTCTGTGTTACAGATTTATAAAATGGTATTTTATAACCTTCAATCCATGACAAAATGACGGGATCATTTGGTATTAAATGCCACTGGTTATAAAACAAAGATAGTCTGCCGGATGGACATACCGAGTCTATCTGCGTAGCGGTGCTCGATACTGCGAGCGCTGCCGCGGTGGCAGTGGCGGCGGCGGCAGCGGCGGCGGCAGTTGATGCGGGGGCGCCGCGCGGCGGCGCGCCGCTGCTGGTGCGGGGCCTGGGGCGCAGGCTCCGTGCGCCTGCCCACTGCCGCTGGCCTGCTGTTCGTCAGTGGAGGCTTCAAGTTTAAAGGGCGAGATGTCTTGCCCCTGCCATATGTACTCTTCGCAGCTTGATTGTTCTTTATCTCCGATCCAGACTTATTTATAGCTTTTACAGCTTTTAGCGTGTCAGACAGTTTTTCTCCAAAAATGTATTTGTCTATTTCTGTTTCATACAACTGGTCCTTTATTTCCTTTTTGACGGTGGAACATATGAAACTACGCCTTGTCATTGATTCTCTATGTTGAGCATCGCATAAAAGTTGACCCGCTTCAATAATTAATTTGATGGTCGATTGATCTTTATTTTCTAACGAAAACATTTTTGTCAGGGCCTCGCCTAGACAGGAGATAGCCGTTGCTAGTTGCTTTTGTTTAGCCTCAATTGCCTTGTCCCTATTTACTAGGGTTTCAGACAAAGCCGCCTTTATCTCTGCATTAAGGAGAGGAGCATCAATTTTTTTTGCAATTTTCAGGAATGAAATGTTTTTTATCTTTACATGGGGTCTCACCGAGTAATTTTAAAATCTCCTCATCCAGTTCTAAAACATCTTCATCGGGTTTGTCTGAGCCCGTAGCGGCGCCAGGCGCGGCCGCGGACTGGCTGCTAACGTGAGGGCCTGCTGTGGGCTCGACCACTATCTGGCTATCCTCAATCATCTCAGGTAATATAACGACATCTGACACGTCTGAAAAATGGTTTAGTAGTGTCAGAAAGTAATATAAATATATGTATTTATATTTTAAGAATGCCCAAAACTAGACAAAAGTAAAAAATGAATTTTATTACTATTTAGGTACGAGATAGTCCCCTTAAACTATCCACTTTATAAGGTAGTGAAGGAAACATCCCCAAGAGATGTACACAACACCAGAACATAGGTAATTTGAAGATGCTATCATACATTTGGTAGTGGAATAAGAAAGTACTGCAGTGAAGGTAAGGAAGGAATACCCCTTGTAGGTATACACAACACAAAGTACCTACTAGCAGTGAAGGCAATACCCCTTTTAGGTACACACAACGCTAGCGCTAGCAGTGAAGGTAATACCCCTTACAGGTATACACGACACAAAAAGAAACAAAGACACTACAGTACTTGTTTCCGTAGTCCACTATATAAGTAATAAGTACCATCATGTATCGACGGCTCAGGCGAGTGAGTCGCCCCGGAGCCCCGGCCGGGCCCGCGCTCCCGCTGCTACTCGACGAAACCCTTCGCTCTCGACGCGAACTTTTTCTGCGTCTTCTCAACCCTTTTTCTATTTTCCGCACTTTCCTATTGATAAAAGGCAAAGTGAAGAAGATAGTGATATTCATCACTATCTTCTTCACTTTGCCTTTTAGGCATATTTCCGAACAAAGTATTTAACTGAACACTAAACGCGCAGCACAGCAAACTATTGTATAAAATAAAATAAAATGTGTGTGGTGAACGGCGGCGGCGGAGCACTAGAACGCGAATGATACTTGTCGCTGCTGTATCGGTCTCGGACCGGGCTAATGTTAATCTACCTGCGTAAAACGAGAAAAAATGATTTGTTTTCATATTTTCTTTCTTATTTCAACTAAAGTGGATGAATGGCGAGACGATACGCGTTACTACAATGTCTACCTAATATCGAGGACGAAGCAACAGTATAATGTCAATTAGTTGACATCTGAAACAATGCTATATTTGAATAAAATCGAGTGTTGCAGATATGCAACAGTGCTCGTCGCGTACATAAAAATATGGTGCTTGTTTACAGAATGAGCCACCTGTATGGTAATCAGATTGAAATGTATTTAAGTCGTTTAGAGGCTGGATACGTATCTGAAGAATATTTAGAAGACAGTGGTAGTAAAAACTAAGAAAACCCAAAAGTAATTAGAGAATACAATGCAAATACATATAGGAGGACTAGATTTGATAGATAGTACAGAGTACAGTAGTACAGAGTCAGAAATGGCCTATGAGACTATTTTATCATATGCTTTATATGACAAATATAAATACTTGTATACGGTCGAAAAGTATTGATGTTCTCAAGAGTTGAAAAAATCGAAGGGTTGCCGAGATCAGACTGGCCTGAGCAGACACGAAGATAATGGAGTCCATTGGCGTTATCAACAGCCAGCTCCTTCGGTACCTAGAGGACCGCTAGCTGCTTAGTGACCGACAGTACGGTTTCCGTAAGGGCCGGTCCGCTGGTGATCTTCTTGTCTACCTGACACATCGTTGGGCACAGGCGATCGAGACTAAGGGGGAAGCTTTGGCCGTTAGTTTGGACATAGCGAAGGCCTTCGATCGGGTCTGGCACAAAGCACTTCTTGCGAAGCTTCCTTCTTATGGGCTTCCCGAGGAATTATGCAAATGGGTCACTAGTTTTCTTGCAGACAGAAGCATAAAGGTCGTAGTCGACGGTGCATGCTCAGATTCTATGTCTGTGAATGCTGGTGTCCCTCAAGGCTGTGTGCTTTCGCCTACACTGTTCCTTCTGCATATCAATGATATGCTGCAAATCAGCAGCACTCATTGTTATGCGGACGACAGCACAGGTGATGCCTTCTATACCGGCCGTGCCAACATTTCTCGGGAAAACGTCATCGAGAGCCGAAACAAACTTGTGTCGGAAATTGAGGCCTCTTTAAAGAAAGTCTCAGAATGGGGTCGACTTAATTTGGTCCAATTTAACCCCACTAAGGCACAAGTTTGCGCGTTCACTGCCAAGAAAATGCCATTTGTCGTATCACCTCGTTTTGAGGACACACCCCTAAATGCCTCAGCTAGTATCGGAATTCTTGGTGTCGACATATCGAGTGAAGTCCAGTTCCGTGGCCATCTAGAGGGTAAGGCTAAATTAGCCTCGAAGAAGCTTGGTGTGCTCAATAGATCGAGACGGTATTTCACTGCGGCGCATCGCCTGCAACTTTATAAGGCGCAGGTTCGGCCTCATATGGAATACTGTTCTCATCTCTGGGCAGGGGCACCCCAGTACCAGCTTCTCCCTCTGGACCGCATTCAACGAAGGGCAACTCGAATCGTCGACTGCCAGGATATTTCAGATCGGCTTGACTCCCTGGCGTTGCGTAGAGATGTAGCCTCGCTCTGCATTCTCTATCGCATGTACAATGGGGAGTGCTCCGAGGAATTGTTCGGATTGATCCCTGCCGCCTCTTTCCGCCATCGTTCTACGCAACAACATATTCATCCCCATCACATAGATGGTTGGCAGTCCACAACTGTGCGTTTCACTAGAAACTTTCTGCCTCGCACAACCAAACTGTGGAATGAATTGTCGCCTGCGGTATTTCCGGACCGATACGACATTCAAACCTTCAAGAAAAGAGCGTACTCCCAAATCAAAGGCCGGCAACGCACTTGTAACTCCTCTGGTGTTGCGGGTGTCTATGGGCGGCGGTAATCGCTTACCATCAGGTGATCCGTCTGCTCGTTTGCCACCTCTGCCATAAAAAAATAAAAATAAAAAAACACATTTTTTGAGTTAACCCGTCCCACGACAAAGAGATAGCAAATTTTTACCCGGTAGCGTCCCATACAAAGACTTTTGCCTGGCTTCACATAGATAGATCGAAATTATGGGTTTGTTGTATCATTATATTTAACATGTTATATATCGTTAGAAAGGGGATTAGATTCTCTACATGTTTAAATATAGCAAAATGATATCACTTACTTCTAACAAAGACAAAAAAATAATCTTTCGAAGGTTTTCGTATTTCATACATTTTTTCGTTCCTCTCATCGCACTTCACATACTTCTTGCACAAAATTTATAACCATTTGCAATATAACACAGATTATTATTTAAAGATTTGTTATTTACGCATCTATTAAGCCTTATTTCATCGTCATAGAACATATAATGACTCCACAATAACTATTTTTTACGCGACAATCAAAATAACGGCCAGCCGCCACGCTTGCACCACGCGCAACTGACAATGAAGTGGTCCGCAAGTACAGTTGACAAACGAAATGCTCAACGTTAGAATTATGGTTAATGTTATTTTCATATCATATTTCAATGCCTTTCGTTTATTATTTTATTATAGTTTTCTTTTAGTCTTTCTTATAGTACTGAGTATATGCTTTTTGCAAATAACTTATTATATTATATAAATAATGAATTAAAGTTGTATGAATGAAATGGGCTAAAAGCACATTTGGAAATTAAAAAAGTTTATATTATTAAATATTTTAATAAGGATGTTCGAAAAATTGTGTTTTAAATAGAAGTCAACATGGCGAGCCATGGGCTATACCACGGAGAAGTCGTCGATGGCTCGTCGCCGATCCTGGTGTTACCGATCTGGATCTAGACCGGAATCGGGACCTACATCGAGAAATTGACATGCGCCGCAGATCGCATGCTTTCCTACAAAATACTAATTATTTATTGTTATAATTATGTAAACTAAAAGATAGTACATCTAACGTGACGGAAAATAAAGATTTCATTAAACGTACAGGATAAAAAATACAGTGTAAACTCTTTACAAGTCCTTTAATTTTAACGAAAAATTAACATAACGTAGAAAGTAGTTTAGTTTGGTTAGCTTACCTTCAAACCCATACATTGATACACTCTTTATATTTAGACGTCCGTAAATATTTATTATCAGTATTATTGTTTATCAGTTAAGCCCGGGAGCCATCGAGAGCCATCCCCCGTTTGGCAGGGGGAGGGGGCATAGTTTGTTTCTGCTGCGCTCCATTTGTGGGCTTATAATCTCCAAAACTATTGATACTAGGGCAAGTGAGAAAATTGTCTTTCTTCGACTAATTCAACATAAAAACGTTGCTTCCGCTGTTGTTCTTTCGAGAATAAAATTCGGATTGGTGAATGGAAAGCCCAGTTTGACCCTAGACATGCACTGCTCTTGGTTCTTTTTTTATGGCAGATGTGGCAAACGAGCAAACGGATCACCTGATGGTAAGCGATTACCGCCGCCCATAGACACCCGCAACACCAGAGGAGTCACAAGTGCGTTGCCGGCCTTTGATATGGGAGTACGCTCTTTTCTTGAAGGTTTGAATGTCGTATCGATCCGGAAACACCGCAGGCGCTAATTCATTCTACAGTTTGGTTGTGCGAGGCAGAAAGTTTCTAGTGAAACGCACAGTTGTGGACTGCCAACCATCTAAGTGATGGTGATGAATACACTGTCGCGTAGAACGATGGCGAAAAGAGGTGGCAGGGATCAATCCGAACAATTCCTCGGAGCACTCCCCATTGTACATGCTATAGAGAATGCAGAGCGAGGCTACATCTCTACGCAGCGCCAGGGAGTCAAGCCGATCTGAAATATCCTGGCAGTCGACGATTCGAGTTGCTCTCCGTTGAATGCGGTCCAGAGGGAGAAGCTGGTACTGGGGTGCCCCTGCCCAGAGATGAGAACAGTATTCCATATGAGGCCGAACCTGCGCCTTATAAAGTTGCAGGCGATGCGCCGCAGTGAAATACCGTCTCGATCTATTGAGCACACCAAGCTTCTTCGAGGCTAATTTAGCCTTACCCTCTAGATGACCACGGAACTGGACTTAACTCGATATATCGACACCAAGAATTCCGATACTAGCTGAGGCATTTAGGGGAGTGTCCTCAAAACGAGGTGATACGACAAATGGCATTTTCTTGGCAGTGAACGCGCAAACCTGTGTCTTAGTGGGGTTAAATTGGACCAAATTAAGCCGACCCCATTCTGAGACTTTCTTTAAAGAGTCCTCAATTTCCGACACAAGTTTGTTTCGGCTCTCGATGACGTTTTCCCGAGAAATAGTGGCACGGCCGGTATAGAAGGCATCACCTGTGCTGTCATCCGCATAGCAATGAGTGCTGCTGATTTGCAGCATATCGTTGATATTTATTTATTTGTTTATTTCAGGCAACGAGGCCCATATAACATATACAATAATATACATTATACAATGATATGTAGAAGGAACAGTGTAGGCGAAAGCACACAGCCTTTTGGGACACCAGCATTCACAGACATAGAATCGGAGCATGCACCGTCGATTACTACCTTTATGCTTCTGTCTGCAAGAAAACTAGTGACCCATTTGCATAATTCGTCGGGAAGCCCATATGAAGGAAGCTTCGCAAGAAGTGCTTTGTGCCAGACCCGATCGAAGGCCTTCGCTATGTCCAAACTAACCGCCAATGCTTCCCCCTTAGTCTCGATCGCCTGTGCCCAACGATGTTTTAGGTAGACAAGAAGATCACCAGGGGACTGACCCTTACGGAAACCGTTCTGATCAACCTTTCCCGTGACTGGCTCCGTCGTTTAGTAATTAGCGCTCCTACTGATGTATGGTTCAAGTGTTCAATCTCCACCCAGGGTAATCCTATACTATTAAACGAGTTAGGTGTCCCGACGATTTCGAAAACGGCTTGAAACCTTTTAACCAAAATCTAGGCTAAAGGTTTCAAGCCATTTAAAAATAACCCGGGTTAAAAATCACCAGAAATCGATCTATGACGGAATTATTTAAAAAAAAAATCATTTAAGAGAGATATGAGCGAAATTACATAAAATGGGGATACATATCGATACTTCTGGGCTTAAAGGGCGTATAAGCCTGAGGTATCTTTAGCGTTTACGCCCTTTGAGCCCAGAAGTATCGGTATGATGCTTATTTTAACAATTGACCGCAGGTGCGTCTTGGCCTAGCGGTTACGCAAGTCGTTTACGTTTTTCGGCTCTTAGGTCAGGATTCGTATCCGACGAAACTTTATTGTTTTTTTGTCAAATTTAAAAACAAAATTTTGACAATTTTAATTCAAAATTAAAAACTAAAAATACAGGTCTATGACTAAAACTTGACTTGACTTGAAAAAATGACTTCTTGGCGCTGCGTAGAGATGTAGCCTCGCTCTGCATTCTCTATCGCATGTACAATGGGGAGTGCTCCGAGGAATTGTTCGGATTGATCCCTGCCGCCTCTTTTCGCCATCGTTCTATGCGACAATATATTCATCCCCATCACATAGATGATTGGCAGTCCGCAACTGTGCGTTTCACTAGAAACTTTTTGCCTCTTACAACCAAACTGTGGAATGAATTGTCGCCTGCGGTATTTCCGGACCGATACGACATTCAAGCCTTCAAGAAAAGAGCGTACTCCCATATCAAAGGCCGGAAACGTACTTGTGACTCCTCTGGTGTTGCGGGTGTCTATATAAATAAATAAATAAAAAGCTTTTTATTTATGTTCCCAAACACACAGACAAAAACAATACAAATTATATAAGAACAGTAAGTTTGTACATCTCAGTTTTACTTTTACCTATGACTATTTGCATTTGAAAAGTTCGTAATTACAGTTATCATGCAATATTGAAATTTTAAACCGTCTACTACTATTTCCTTATTTTTATAGATACATTTCACTTTTAAATAATATCTAACATTACTGCTTTTTTATATTTATTAATTAATTTAAATAAATTATTAGGTGGCTACATTATTTGACTTTTTGAAATATTTTAATTTTAATATTTACTTATTAGATAAAAAATTAGAAAAAGTATCGTTTGTTTACATGAAATAAACAAAATGGCGTTATATAAATCTAAAAACTGTTATTATTCGTTTTTCAATGTATATTGTAATTGTATATTTAATTCTACTTATTTATATTCAAACCATGCATTGTTTTATATACGTATATCTATATAAATTTAATATCTTACAGTTTATTTCATTTCGTATATATATATATTTTTAAATATGTAAGTATATTTTAACGTTATTGCATTTTAACATTGAAATATTTTATTGATATATTGCATTATTTTTAATTATTATTGTTTTATTCAAACCATGTATTGTTCTATATACAATATCTATATAAATTCTATATCTTACAATTTATATCATTTTTTTTTATATATACATAGGTATATTCTTATGTAATTGCACTTTTACATTGGGTTTTTTTTCCTCAAAATATTTTGTTGGTACATTGTATTCGTTTTTAATTTAATATAGATATTTGTAGGTATATATATATATATATAGATATATATAATTTAATATTATGTTTTTTACATTCAATCAAGCAGAAAAAGCGTTATTATTAATTAATGATTACCTGTTTAAATTTCTGTTGCTTCATTGGGAACCCCCTTTTCGGGTAAAGGCCTCCTCCAGTCTCGTTTATTTGGTCCTATCCTCCGCCACTTGCATCCATCTGACACCAGCCACTTTGACGATATCATCCGCTTTAGAGGGCGTTCCGGGCGACGTTTTCCTCCGATAGGTCCGCTCCAAGCGGTAACCGATCTGGTCCATCTTTCGTCATCACTTCGTGACAGCTGTCCTGCCCACTTCCATTTCATCCTCCTTACATGATCTATGGCGTCTATAATTTTTGTTCTTCTTCTTATTTCCGAATTTCTTAGTCTTTCTTCTAATTTTACCCCTAAAATGCTTCTTTCCATTGCTCGTTGACTTGTAGATATTTTCTCTGCGTAGTTTTCCGTTAGACTCCAAGTTTGACAACCATAAGTTAGACACGGTAGTATGAATGAGTCCATAACCTTTTTCTTTAATTTCAGAGGCATTTTTTTTTATTTTAGTACATCCTTTAAAGACCAGAATCTCTTCCAAGCTGATTTTATTCTACTATCGATTTCTTCTTTGTCTGTTTCTCTAAACGATATTATCTTCCCGAGATAGATATACTCCTCTACGAATTTTATGCTTTCATTATTGATTTTAATATCCAGTTTATGACTATTTGTTAGTACTTTCGTTTTTTCCAAATTAATTTCAAGCCCTATGCTTATACTCCTTTTATGTAAAGTTTCTATCATAGATTTTATTTCATTCGCTGAGTTGGAAAAGAGCACTATATCGTCTGCGAACCTCAGGTGGCTTAGATAGTTGTCTTTTATCTTAATTCCAGAGTTTTTCCATTGAACGTCCTTTAAAACCTAAATAATGAATTTTATTTATTTTATTTTATTTGTTATATTATGGGAATACCTAATTGTTTTCTTTCCTTCTTTGCGTTCATGCGGTTGTGACTCGCAGCGGAGGCTGCAGCGAGTGTACAGTCGCCCACAGATATATCTGAACCCCCCCTCAGTATCTATAACGACGTAACAACCAAAAACGCAACACGCAAACGAGAACCTTCGTTTAAAGTAAATATATAACGATGGATGTTTTCTCGGTTATGCCATCTATTGATTAGTTTACGAAGGAACAGCTGCTACGGTACCATACATATCTTTATTTCAACCTTACAACAGCCGCCGATATGGCTCATTTAGTAAACGGACTTGAAATGACATTGAGAGGAACGAGTTCGAGTCCCGGCGTCTCTTTTACGTTTTTTGAAATAAATGCTCATTTTGTCATTCTGTGACTTTATGTTAAATGTTATTAAAAGAGTTTAAAATAATAAAAAAAAATTAAATATCCAAAGATTTTATTTTTATCTATTTTAGAAAATGAATACCTATATTTCTGAATAAACTCAAACTATGATTAGGTATTTTTTAATTAAGAGAACCAACATGTTACCTATATTAAGTAACAATTTATATCTCTCAAGTTATTTGTCATAGGATGATTTTATTCTCTTTACAAATAATAGTTTATTATGTTATCTGTATATATGGCTATTTAACTATATAATATTTATATAACTATATTATAATATTTATATAACTATATAACTATTTATACTCATTATCTGTAATTAAATTTAAATTATAAAACACATTCTCTAAATCAAAATTAAGATTATTTGCTTCGAATCTTATTCTGGCTTGACGATGAGCTTCGGTTAGTTCTATTTTTTTGCCAGCTTATAATTGTGGATCCCAGCTGCTTGTAAATGTCTCCTCATTCTTTCCAATGATGTATTATATGTAACGGCAGTTGAATTAGTCGTTTTCAATTCTTCTGTGTGATCTCACGGTGAAGGCCAGAAGCATCTGTATAGGTATGTCTTGCGGGCCGCGGCCGGGGTGGTTACGCTTCACGTCACCAGTTCTTGATATCTCTTAATCCACTGTGATTTTCTGGAAAAGATATAACTATACATATTAATTCTATCAAAAGAACATGTTTCACGAAACAATTAGCTATTTTATTATAATAATATATTCTAAAACAAATATTTATAATTTCTACTTACCGCGACACCTTATCATCTGGAAATACTGTAAACCATAGAAGGTTTTACTCCCAATACACTATTATTTAAGCTTTTAAAAAGTCTTTTCAATGAACTAGCTGTCGAGGTGAACGATAATCTTGTCACTGGCTAGAGTCTATCTATTCGAGGTAGGTAGATAAATATCACACATTAGTTGTCAAACATAATTCTGGTAAATTACCCTCACTATAATCTTCAATGCATTATTATACAGTCTGCCTTGACGAAGATGTCATGACTGCGTCATAGGCATAGAAAGTATGATGAGTATGATGACAAATTTCAACATTAAACCTTGCTAGACAATAACCCATCTTGGTAAGCACCTGCTTTACAAGCCAGAGGTCGGGAATTCGAATCCTAGCATGGTAAAATGTATTTTGTTCTTTATATCTATTACTGTTCATAAATCAGATTTTCTATAATTTGAAACAAAAAGTTCCAGCAGTGCCACAGCCGAGCAAGTAGAACAAGTTTTCGCGCAGGCACACGCAAACATCTACTAGTTAGAAATTGCGATAGAGGGCGTTTCAAAGCAAAGTGCGAATTACGTTTTAAAACTTGGGGGTTCAGATATATCTGTGGGCGACTGTACCTCCGTGCCCGATGTTAAACCGTGATTAGTGTCGGCATGCTCGTAGAGCAGCGTACCACACCTACACCGTGGTTGGCGCTGAGATGCTCGCATAGTAGTAGTCGAGCGCCACAATGTGGTAAGTGTTTGTGCGCCGTGTTGGTATCGAGACGGTCGTAGAGCACCGATCCTGGTGCCTAGGCGCTTGAAGACAGCAAGCCGGTGCACCCATACAGTGCCCTGATAGACGCTAAGACGCTTACAGTGCCCTGTACTTCCACGCCGTGGGGTGGCTGGTTCTCAGATGCTTGCAATGCAATGGTCGTGGGTGCTGCGGCAGTTACACCAGGATTAGCGCCATACGCTCGGTGAATAACAAGCATGCGTACATAGTAAGGCTGGCGCGAGGACGCTAACAAAGTAGCGGGTGCGCGCGCAGCGACAGGCACCACTCCATGATGGGCACCCAGAGCTCGCCGAATGGGGAGCGTACGACTGGGCAGATGTCACCCTTTATGACATCAGCATACTTATGGACCGTGGCTGGTGCCGCGCCATAATATGAGCAAGGATGCTCGCAGAGTTATGGATAAGCGACCCGTTGCAGGCATCAGGTGGTCATTAGCAAAGATACGCTCGCAGAGCAGCTTGCATCGCATCATAGTTGTTTCCGAGATGCTCGCAGATTAGCGATCGTGAGTGTCGTGGCAGGTACCGCGCCTGGGCTGTCTCGAAGAACATCGATACTTGCAGGGGAGCGAGCGCGCGCCGATACAGTCACGGCGACTTGGTTAGCGTTAGGATGCTTGCGGAGCAGCGAGCGCACTTGCTTTGACAGGCATTGCACCTGGGTTGTTGACAGGATGCTCGCAGGACAGCAAGTACTTGCAGTTTGACAGGTGCCACGTTGTTGTTGGCGCTAGGATGCTCACAAAGTAGCAGGTGCACGCGCCGTGGCAGGGGCTGCACCCTCGTTGGTACATGAATGCGTGCCATGGTAGGCGCTGCACTGTAATTTCCACCAGGACTCGAGTAGAGGAGGACGTGCTCGTCTTAACAAGCAAACAGGTTGGTAAAAGGACACCCGCCGATTAATTATTAAGGGTGTGCATCATAATTGGTGCCACGCCATAGTTTGCGTCAGGGCGCACGTAGCAAGCGCACGCTACATGGCAGCATCATTGTTAGTTTCAGGACGCTCGCAGAGTAGCTCCTTTTCTAATAGATAGATAAATAAATTATCTCTCTATCTATCTTCTGGCAAGAGACAGCCCCTCGAACTGCTCGCTGCTGCAAAGTGTGAAAGTGAAAGGATAGCCCGGTGACTATCCCGCAAAACTTATCGTGGCAAGTGACAGCCGCTAGAACTGCCCCCAATGCCGAGAAATATCCATTAAACCGTGCGCGTGCTCAGTAACCCGTAAAGTTGCCACCGTAGGTACCGCACAATTGGCACGACGCCACGTACTATGCATGATACCATAATATTGGGTATGGGACAGCCTCCACAACTGTCCCAGCACCATGTCAGGTATAACTGTGCATGAGTGTACTAAGATGAAGAGATAGCCCTGCAGCTATCCGCAACTCCATTACTGGCAAGAGACAGCCCCTCGAACTGCTCGCAATGCCGTGCACAAGATATTGCTGTTTTGCATACATGCAAAAGTGTGAAAGTGAAGGGATAGCCCAGTGACTATCCCGCAACACTTATCGTGGCAAGTGACAGCCGATAGAACTGCCCCAATACCGTGCAATATCTATTAAAACCGTTTGCATTTCAGACAGTAGTTATGTGTATTGCGTTTACACTTAATAACGACATGCATTATGATGAGGCAACCCATAGGTCATATCGAAAGCATTTAGAATAAATATCTTAACATATTACGTTAACAACTAATACCGTGCAGGGGCACGGGTCTTTTTCCTTAGGTCAGAAAGGTTAAGCCCTACTTTACTTATGGGGGCCAAATCCGGATTTATGTTTATTGAGCATCAATTAACAATCAGCACTAAGACTATTCAAAGAGTAGCTTGATGTGCCTTGTAGACGGCTGGGTGGCCATTGTAGACCGGGCGAAAAGCAGTCGCTTCGTAAGTTAGTCTATAAAACTTTACTCATTTCATGCGAAATCCGATTGAACATAATTATGTATGTTACTAACCTTTTATCATCTCCAACCGACGTGTATGTAGACGAATCCCGTGATTTCCGACAGGCACGTAAAGTCAAACCGCGGCATCAAGTTTCAAAACAACTTTATTGTTTCTCTTTACACGAGAAAAACAGTTTATTGTTATAATTTTATTGTTACAATTGCATCTTGCCTCACTGATGTTCGATGTATACAATTTTAAAAGTCCGGACTATCTCTTTGCTAAATTAAAATTTCCCAAATTTACTCAATTTTTTGAACGTGATCCCAGATCTATCCGTCCACCGCTTGCTGTACATCAACACAGAACAACGGCTTTCACTGGAAGTTTCCGCTACCACGCAACCAAATGCTGGAACAATATACCACCCCCAATCAGGCAACTAAAATGTAAATTTACTTTTAAAACTAAATTAAAAGCAATATTGCTTGAAAAGCAGATGCTGGGAATTCCAGCATGGTTTGCGTAGGTAGCGGCAACACTAGGCACAATTACACACAGTTACTTATATTTACACAAAACATTTTACAACACTTTTTATATATTTATTTATACATATCGCAACTTATATACACTACAGTGGTTTGTGGGCAGCCCTTTCCACGCTTCCTCCTTAAAGGTTGTAGCAGAAAACCAGCGATTTGCTTAGGTTATTCCTGAGCAAATTTTCTGCTGAGCTATGGCCTATCTGCACTGCTGCAGCACACGCTCCTTTGTTAGTTTTTTAGTTTAGTTATGCATGTATCATCTTATTTTTCTTTGTTGTTCAGTTTTTATTTTTATTTTGTTATTGTTTTTGTGTGTGTGTGTGTGTGTGTGTGTCTTGTAACGGACCAAACTACGTTACATATTCACAAATGCAATTATTTAATAAAACCTTTACGAATTTCAATAGTTTTAAGGACTAATAGAAATAAGCCTTCACATTCAGTCTTCTTGCAAATAATTCTCAGAAATAATATCTATTTCAATAGATTCGTCTCCTTTACGCTACGAGAAATTAAAAGGAAATTACTGACAGCTTTTGCTGCTGAGCAAATTATTGATTTTTGGCGGAATACTAAGGGTTTACCCGTGACTTAGTCTATGTGTCTAAATGTGGAAAAATAATGTTTATTAAAACGCATCTGTTGAGGTTATTTAAATAATAAATAGTTCTAAGAGGTTCAGAAATTAATGCATTATAACTTTTGTTATAATAGTATCACTATTTAAGGGAAAACTAAGGACAGCGATATTAAAAATACAAACAAACTGACAAGTTTATTGTAATATTTTTATAGAGAAGAATAAGGTGTTTGACATTGTGGGGGTCTTAGGGAATCGAACTCGGAACCGAGTGGTTTAGTTTTATTAATTTCGAGTGGGGAATTCTCTTTTAGTTTATTTAGATAGACAGAGGGGGTGCGGGATAGATTATGAGTGTTTGTATTAAAATAGATTTCGTGAATCTATTAGGGTTTTAGCTAGGAAAGTGGGCGAATCGGTAAAGTATTCACTCTAGGGCGATTCCTTAGAAGCGCCATGGATTTTATGTTTTCGTATCGTTCGAGTGATGGTTTGAAATAATAAGTGTATTAATTACACGGGACTCTGGGGTGTCTTCCTATTTGGACCTAGTTTTATTTAATATGCGGTTTGAACTTGCATGCTTTTATTTGTCTATTTTCATGTGTTTTATAATATGACATCTTTGTTTTGTTTGGATACAAATCTCTACTGCGCAGTATGCGAGGCAACTAATATATTTTATTCTAGTTGATCAGTTCTTTGGAACTAATTATATTATTATCGTCGAGGGCTGAAGCTACTCTGTATAATATCAATGAGAGATCAAACTACTCAGATATCTACTGCAAACAATCTCCGGGTTTTCATTTCGGTTCTTTGGTGTTACTGCCGAACCTGAAAAGTACTAAGCTTTAAAACATTAAAGAACTGCGGCATTTGCCTTTGATTAATATCATTATTTATAACCTAAGCGTTATCGTTTGGTTCTTTGGTGCTAATGCCCAACCTGAAAAGTACTAAGCTTTAAAGCATTAAAGAACTGCATCTTTACTATAAAAGTCTTCATGTTTACTCGCCAACGTCGCTAGATTCATTCCAAACCTATGCGTTTACACTTGGGTTCTTAGTGGTGTCGCGAAACCTGAAAAGTACTACGCTATGACAGCATTATTGACCTGAGTCTTGGATGAATTTAGTTAGCTACAATCTACGGTGAAATTCTACAAACTCGACATACAGAGAACTACAGCTTTCTACGAGATTTGAGTATTCGACCAATCAGTTGTCCAGTGGGATGTGTCCGGGCGGAACAACGCTGTTATCTATAATAATTGTTGAATACTTTAAAAGAGTGAAAAGCATTCTTGTTTCAAGCGCTGTTTCCAATGTTTACGAGAAAAGAATATGGACTAAATTATGGGGACAGAGCACTATCCAACTTAGGAGGGTTGAGGTGCATGGAACGTTGCGGGAGCGCCTAAATTTAACTTATTTGTTTGTACAGAGCTCAGTTCTCTGATTAATTAACCTTTGCTCGTTTTGGCTACATTTATATATCAAAAATAATGTGCGACTAAATTTTAGTTACGCATTATACTAAGCTAAGGGGGCAACTTTCCCTCTCCCTTTGGGGAGGGGTCCTTTACAAAGAGTATTTATCGTATTAGGTTCTAGAATTTATGGTTCAGGGATTTAAGGTTCTATTTTAGGGAAATCCGTTCAGTTGACTTTTCTTTAATCTCAATCCATTCTAAAAGAATTAGGGTTACTTATTTCTAGACGATCACAATTTAAGGTTCTCGCTACTAGCGATCACTGGCCATACATACATGTATATTTTAAGTTCCGCTATATTTTAAGTTTCGCTATGTTAGGTAGGTGCTTAATCTATTTAGACTTAGGTAGGTTAGGGTATTACAATTTGGTGCCGTGACCAGGATTCGAATGTTGGTACATTAGGTATTAGTTTCAAATTGTTTTGTTTTGTGTTTTAAGGTAGTTAGTTTAAAGTGGTTTTACCACAATTTGCTCACCGTGAAATGGATAGAATGAGATTGGATTGAGGAAAGTCAGTTGAACAGGTATTTCGGTAAGATACGGATTAGGGATCTCAAGAAAAAGGGAATTTTGATTTTTATTTATATTTTGAAAATGGTTTTAGGAAATTTTAGCAGGAAATTGGTTTTTCTTTCATTTGTTATTTTGAGATTAGTACAATGGGGGGGTTGTATTTGCACTTTTACACAAAACAAGAGTTGTTCACTTTGGCAAACGAGAGTTGTTCACTTTGGTGAACGTTGTTCGTTTCGATGGAGAATGTTCGCTTTAGCGGGAAGTTGTTCACTTCGGTGGAAATTGTTCGTCTTGAGGGAAGTTACTCCTTTTGTTGGATGTTGTTCGCTTGCGGAAAGTTGTTCACTTCGATATAAGTTGTTCAGTTTGAAGAAAGATGTTCCGTCTCTGAAAGTTGTACACTTTGGTGAAAGTTGTTCACCTTCGATAAAGTTGTTCACTTTGATGGAAGTTGCTTGTTTTGGGTGGAAGTTGTTCACTTTGAAGAAAGTTGTTCATTTTGATAGAAGTTGCTTGTTTTTTGTGATAGTTGTTTGTTTTGTAGAAAGTGGTTCACTTTTGACGAAAGTTGTTCGCTTGGTGGTGAGATGTTTTCTTTGAAGAAAGTCGTTCAGTTTGGAGAAAGTTGTCCATGCTGAAGAAAGTTGTCACTTTGATGGAAGTTGTTTGTTTTGTAGAAAGTTGTTCACTTTAAAAAGTTGTTCACTTCGGGAAATTCGTTCACTTTTGGTAACCTGTTCAATTTTGAGAAAGTCTTTCACGTTTGAAAAGATGTTCAACTTTGAGAAAGTTGTTCACTTTTAAAAGGTGTTCACTTTGGGAATGTTTCAATTTGGAGACTGGTGTTCAATTCGGAGACTGTTGCTCATTTTGGGGGATGTTGTACACTTTTGTGGAAGTTGTTCACTTTTACAAAAGTTGTTCAGTTTTATTTTTTTTACCAATGTGTCGATAGATTAATAAATGGGGGGTTGATGTCTTATCTAAGTTTCATTGGAAAGTTAATTAGTAAAACTGAAAGTAGTTAAGAATTCAGAAATATAAATTAGAACGATGTGTAGGCTAATACTGAGTTGATTGATGGGCTGCAGTTCGTTTGGATCTTGGGGAATCTTGCGCTGTTTCATACCAAGATTTTCCCTTCTGAAGCGGTGGTAGCATGGTCTTTTGGGTTTGACTTTAGTTTGAAATAAAATGGTTCACCAGCCTTTTGTTTCTTTAAATTGCAGACTTACCAAACATAGCGGGTTGCGTCACTTGTTCGGGGCCTCGTGTTATTTGTATTTATTTTAAATAATAGTTTTCGTGATTAGTCTCTTTTGATCTCGGGAAAATCTGTAGTCTTGCATTCATTCAAGGGCCTTTGGTCGGATGCAAAGCCTATCAAAGGAGTAGGCGAGTTGAGGTGCAGTACTGTATTGAAACTCAATTCGATCTATGTCACCCGTGGGGTACGTCTAAGCGTACGTAGTGAGTAACCGATTAGAATTTCTTGTTGCATAGAGTTTATAATAGCTGGCACAACGGCTAAGGTAAACGCGAAAAGTAAAACATTTGGTAACTCGGGGTGCGTTCGTGATTTGTTATGGGACATTGACGTTTAAACGATCCTTCCCTCCCTACTAATAAAAGGTTTTCTTATGTCATAAACTTCAGAAGTTATGGTGGTTCAGTTTTAAGTAAGTATGTATTCATTGATTGATATATCTCTGTCAGGTTTTCATATGAGGTAGAATTTGTAGAGTGTCACTTTACAATTGGTTTCACAAAAAAGGGTAAAATAATATTTAAGTGAAGCGTAATGTGTTCGGTCTTAAGTTTCTGGTTTAAATTTAGGATATTGGAGGTAAAGGTGATGAAGTTGTTGGGGTGATTTCCAAAGATAATGAATTTTAAATAAATGGACTTGATATTCGTTTAACAAAAATATCATAATATTGCATTGCATCTGTGAATGTGAAATCTTACTTATGGTTTTACATTGAGGTAAACGGGGAAGGTGAACTGTTTATATTCTTGTTTTATTTCACAGCGGGGTGAAAAGGGGTAAATGGGAAATATTTTTTATTTCTATTTTGGGTGATGTTTTCAAATGGGTAAAATTTATTAAAAATAATAAATCTATGTATACTTAAATTATTACAAATCTTCGCTGCATTTGTTTTCCAATCTAACCGGGTGGCATTTGTTGTTGGTATTTGAAATTCGGAATATGAGAAGGATCGTAGAATTCAAGGGACTTTGACAAGTTATATTTGGTGTAGAGATGGAATGAACTCTAATTGTTACTCTGGTATAAGATTAGCGTTTATTACAACTCTTTTGTAAGAGATGTATGGAGTAGGGTTTCAAGTTTTGACAACGAAAGAAAACTGGTTAGCCTTTTGGTGCTTCCTATCAGATAGGATATTCACGGGACTCACCGACACGAGGCCCAACCAACAAAAGTAGTCAAATGCATCGTTTTGTGTTTTAGAGTAATTTTGATGCGTTTTGGCTAATACTGACAAGAAGCTAGGAATAGAACTTGTAACACTCTACATTCTCCAGGTATGATTGTATTGGCATTCAGTGAGGTGTCAGTTTGTGGGATCGGTTGGTTTGCATTGTAACATTCTCCGGACCTGCTTGACGGAGGCATTGGGATTCTCAGAAGGGGTATATTAGAAGGCCAACTTTCATTTGCGTTGGGGATGCCTCTCATAGCGATTGGTACGCCGGGGGTTGGATGACTGATTGTTGGCTTGAATACTTACCGTTTCGAATAGCCTTGTTTGAGACCAAGGTCCCTGTCTTTGTCCGGGTTTCCCGATGCTGGTAGAGAATTGTGCCTTTCAAATTTGGCTAGATCTCGGATTGTACACCTAAATGAAGACTAATAAATGAAATGCCTGGTTTAAATATATTGTCATAATTACAAATTGCATTCTGAGGGAGGTGCCACAAGGAGCTTCACGGGGTTTTGTTTGTTTAGTGGGTTCTACAGTTTTTAAAAGTTTGATTCAAAATGGCTTTGTGAATTTTGTGGGTTTTAGAATTTTAAAATTTTCAACGGGTTTCCTTTTTAAAATTTTGGGGGTTGAATTGTAACGGACCAAACTACGTTACATATTCACAAATGCAATTATTTAATAAAACCTTTACGAATTTCAATAGTTTTAAGGACTAATAGAAATAAGCCTTCACATTCAGTCTTCTTGCAAATAATTCTCAGAAATAATATCTATTTCAATAGATTCGTCTCCTTTACGCTACGAGAAATTAAAAGGAAATTACTGACAGCTTTTGCTGCTGAGCAAATTATTGATTTTTGGCGGAATACTAAGGGTTTACCCGTGACTTAGTCTATGTGTCTAATTGTGGAAAAATAATGTTTATTAAAACGCATCTGTTGAGGTTATTTAAATAATAAATAGTTCTAAGAGGTTCAGAAATTAATGCATTATAACTTTTGTTATAATAGTATCACTATTTAAGGGAAAACTAAGGACAGCGATATTAAAAATACAAACAAACTGACAAGTTTATTGTAATATTTTTATAGAGAAGAATAAGGTGTTTGACATTGTGGGGGTCTTAGGGAATCGAACTCGGAACCGAGTGGTTTAGTTTTATTAATTTCGAGTGGGGAATTCTCTTTTAGTTTATTTAGATAGACAGAGGGGGTGCGGGATAGATTATGAGTGTTTGTATTAAAATAGATTTCGTGAATCTATTAGGGTTTTAGCTAGGAAAGTGGGCGAATCGGTAAAGTATTCACTCTAGGGCGATTCCTTAGAAGCGCCATGGATTTTATGTTTTCGTATCGTTCGAGTGATGGTTTGAAATAATAAGTGTATTAATTACACGGGACTCTGGGGTGTCTTCCTATTTGGACCTAGTTTTATTTAATATGCGGTTTGAACTTGCATGCTTTTATTTGTCTATTTTCATGTGTTTTATAATATGACATCTTTGTTTTGTTTGGATACAAATCTCTACTGCGCAGTATGCGAGGCAACTAATATATTTTATTCTAGTTGATCAGTTCTTTGGAACTAATTATATTATTATCGTCGAGGGCTGAAGCTACTCTGTATAATATCAATGAGAGATCAAACTACTCAGATATCTACTGCAAACAATCTCCGGGTTTTCATTTCGGTTCTTTGGTGTTACTGCCGAACCTGAAAAGTACTAAGCTTTAAAACATTAAAGAACTGCGGCATTTGCCTTTGATTAATATCATTATTTATAACCTAAGCGTTATCGTTTGGTTCTTTGGTGCTAATGCCCAACCTGAAAAGTACTAAGCTTTAAAGCATTAAAGAACTGCATCTTTACTATAAAAGTCTTCATGTTTACTCGCCAACGTCGCTAGATTCATTCCAAACCTATGCGTTTACACTTGGGTTCTTAGTGGTGTCGCGAAACCTGAAAAGTACTACGCTATGACAGCATTATTGACCTGAGTCTTGGATGAATTTAGTTAGCTACAATCTACGGTGAAATTCTACAAACTCGACATACAGAGAACTACAGCTTTCTACGAGATTTGAGTATTCGACCAATCAGTTGTCCAGTGGGATGTGTCCGGGCGGAACAACGCTGTTATCTATAATAATTGTTGAATACTTTAAAAGAGTGAAAAGCATTCTTGTTTCAAGCGCTGTTTCCAATGTTTACGAGAAAAGAATATGGACTAAATTATGGGGACAGAGCACTATCCAACTTAGGAGGGTTGAGGTGCATGGAACGTTGCGGGAGCGCCTAAATTTAACTTATTTGTTTGTACAGAGCTCAGTTCTCTGATTAATTAACCTTTGCTCGTTTTGGCTACATTTATATATCAAAAATAATGTGCGACTAAATTTTAGTTACGCATTATACTAAGCTAAGGGGGCAACTTTCCCTCTCCCTTTGGGGAGGGGTCCTTTACAAAGAGTATTTATCGTATTAGGTTCTAGAATTTATGGTTCAGGGATTTAAGGTTCTATTTTAGGGAAATCCGTTCAGTTGACTTTTCTTTAATCTCAATCCATTCTAAAAGAATTAGGGTTACTTATTTCTAGACGATCACAATTTAAGGTTCTCGCTACTAGCGATCACTGGCCATACATACATGTATATTTTAAGTTCCGCTATATTTTAAGTTTCGCTATGTTAGGTAGGTGCTTAATCTATTTAGACTTAGGTAGGTTAGGGTATTACAGTCTGCAGTTGTACAAATAAAGCTTTCTATCTATCTATCTATCTATCTATAATTGTAACTCCACTTTCACTAAAGATAGAGGATTAAACCGTTCGATGAAGATTTTTCAAACGTTTTTATACTGGTGCGTGCTGAATGGCAAAGCACTAAATTGCGAATGAACATAAATGAACAGAAATGGCAGATATGACTGACAGTAGGCAAGTCCTACATGGGTAGGCAAGTCCTATCTTTTTTTTTTAAAGAGATAAACAAAGTCTACTCTCAAAATAGTGCTTCGAATGGCGAACGCTGAGCGTTACTACAATTACCTAGACTATAATTAATTATGCTAATCTCGAGGACGAAGCCGAAGTATAATTTAAGATTCCCGATGACAGAAAAAATAATAATGTGTTTAGTTTGTAGAAAAGATATTTGAACATGTGGACATGAAGTTAAGTGGAAGGGCTCTTCAAATGTTCGTGTTTGTTACTTTTAATATAGTCAACTACATATCGAATTACCATACAGTACTCACTTAATCCAAGGACTTTGCATGAACTGAATTTGAAAAATTTTTAATTTACCTATAAGGTTGATCGGACTGCTCGTTTGCCACCTCTGCCATAAAAAAAGGTACTACTTTAGGCAAGTTCAAGGATCTTCCTCTAATAAAACTCACGTAGAACTTTGACTTACCAATCCGAACTTGGCCCCTGTGTGTGGAGTATGGCCAAAACCTTCCCGAGTTATGGGAAGAGTCCCATGGCCATGCAGTGGGGACATGATGGGTTGTTAAATAAAACAGAACTTTGACACTTTATTTATGAACTTCTTTGCACTTCGACGAACAGGAACCCAATAAGCGTGCGGACATTTTGGCCTTTCTTATAAGTGTATGTTCTGAATTTCTGTGTCATTCACTCACTTTTACTGTTACCAATATTAAATCAAAAAGAATCAATCATAAATCTTCAGTGCAGTAGATTTCTTAATAAACCCTACTCAAGTTCTTTGACTTAATCATACTGCAAATATGGCCAGAGACTGCTATTTATTTATTTATTTGTTTATTTCAGGCAACAAGGCCCATATAACATATACAATAATATACATTTTATACTTAAAATATTATACATAAATACTTAATATTAACTAACTAACTAAAAATATCATATTATTTAGTACAAGGTGTCGGTACTATTTCAACCTCAACCTCCTCTGTCATTGGACTGTTATTTATAATTACAATCTAATCTTAACTAATTATTAATTTACAGGATTAATTTATGTGGTCAATTTTCTAAGTGTGGCATATGAACTTGAAATATGGCCAGAGACTGCTATATACCTCAACCTCCTCTGTCATTGGACTGTTATTTGTAATTACAATCTAATCTTAACTAATTATTAATTTATAGGATTAATTTATGTGGTCAATTTTCCAAGTGTGGCATATGAACTTGGCATATGAACTTGAAATATGGCCAGAGACTGCTATATACCTCAACCTCCTCTGTCACTGGACTGTTATTTGTAATTGCAATGTAATCTTATCTAATGATTAATTTACAGGATTAATTTATGTGGACAATTTTGCAAGTGTGTCAAAGCAAATTTTCTTAAAGTTTTTGGGTAAGAAGCCAGACAGAGAAGCTTGGACGAGGTCGGAAAGCGCTCGGAAAATCCAGTGGTACCGAGCATATAAGACTTTCTACACGGTCAGTCCGTTAACGTTCAAGTTTAACGAACATAAGATACAAATCACAAGGTTAGGGGTAAGTACATAAGAATTATTTTTTTATTATTTTTGCCTAGCGCGAAGTGATTAGGGTAGCCTAAAGGATATAACCGGGTTTCCATACTTAAAGTGCCGCAACGTCGTTTCCAGGTTATTACTTCGTAAAGTACACCGCATGGAATGTATGGTAAAAAGCATCGGTGATTTTTTATAAAAAAAATATATATGTTACGTGTTTTGATGGACACAAGAAAATTATCGAAAGGGCAATACAATCCTATGACTAGATTTTGAGATGACCACGCTGAATACGTTAAAAACAACCGACTTCAATCGCAACAACTCCAATTTTGCTATGTTTTGTTGATTTTCTCAAAAACCGCTGAATTGATTTCGATAAAATTTATATGGGACCACCTGTGAAGTATACCCTTTCAAACAAAAAAAGAATTTTCGAAATCGTTCAGGCGTCTTCGAGTAATCGGTGAACTCCTTTTTTTGAAGTCGGTTGAAAAAGAAAATATTTTGTGAAAAATCATCTGGTATTTGTTCCATACTAAAATGTATGGAGAAAAAATTAAAGTGATCTGTTTTGAACGAAAAATATGTTTTATTTATCAGTTAGTGATCAAGTTCTCCAAAGATCATATTGTATTGTATTGTATCAGCCGAAAGACGTCCACTGCTGGACAAAGCCTCCCCCAAGAATTTTCATACCGACCAGTCCTGTGCGGCTCGCATCCAGCGGCTTCCGGTAACCTTCACCAGGTCGTCGGTCCACCGAGTCGGAGGCCTGCCCACACTGCGTCTTCCGGTGCGCGGTCGCCATTCGAGAACTTTACTGCCCCAACGGCCATCTGTTCGACGAGCTATGTGCCCCGCCCACTACACAGCGATTCTGAGAGCTATGTCGGTAACACAGCAATCTAAATAACAGCGCCTTGTTATTTAGATTTCTGTGGTCCGTAAATTTAGTTCTCCTACGTATCTCCATAATCTAACATGTTTATTTTGTAACGTTTTACTTGTATGCAATAAAGTGTTCATACATACATACATACATACATACATCTCCTCATTTCTGTATTATGTATTACTCATAATATATTGCTTCTTGCCAAACATGATTTGAGGTTAACGGGAAGTACCCTATAGGTTTTGATTCCATTACCGAGTCAAAATATGCTCCATAGATGGACGTATCTTTTGATTGCGTTGACTTACAATTTTTTTTTCACAGCTTAACGAGATTGCAGACCCGTGTATTTTATATTAATTTCAACTTGATACCTTAACTCGTTGATGAGAAAAAGGGCATTTACAGACAAATAGACAGACGGACAGACGGACACCGAAATGAACCCTATAAAGGTTCATTTTTTTTACTGAGGTACGGAACCCTAAAAATAAATCATCTCTTTGTTACAAATTCCTGCCCAACCTTTGTTAATTATATTTTTTTATTTTCAGGTCGAAGTAAATGACGGAAATAATGGAGTCATGTACCATTTTTCTAGCCCTCTGGGAGCGAATGCAGTGCTGGAACAACCAGAAGAGGACACCCAGTCAAGACCAGCATATAATAAAAGTTTGACGGCAGTCGTAGTTATATTGGTATTAATAATGACAGCAGAAGGAGTAGTCGTAATTTTAATAGTCACTGTTGTAATTACCGGAGATTGTCCTTGGGAACAGTTTATTAATAAATAAACTGCGGCCGCTGCGCGGAGAATACGTTACTGAAGTGTCATGAACGCATTCTCAGCGCAGCGGCGGCGTGTGCTCGTCTCGAAGCTCAGGTTCATAGGTTCGAGACGACCATATGCCGCCGCGTGATTGGACGCCGGATTCCACCTTGAACACTCCAGCACCGGTGGCATGACAACGTTCCTCGCGCGCGATGCCGAGCCAATGAGAAAGTCAACATAAACGTTTTCTGCCTTTAGGATTGTCCCCACTGCTATGCTCTACTAGTGAAGCCAGCAGGACTTTCAAGTGCTCATGTCTCCTTTAGCGTAGTGGATGAATAAAATATTATTCGGAGCGTCATTATGAAGGCGTAGACAAAACCGTTTATCGAAACGGTACCCCCTCGTGCTACCCGTGCTGGAGCGATGGAGTGCACCTCAATACCTTATACTGGTCGCTAAAATGGAATCAAAGTCGCTAAAGTTGAAAATTTGCTGTGATTTTAATTAAATGATTGTATTAGAAAAGTTGTGATTATTTTATCTTTTGTGTAATCTTTTATGTGTGTGTTTTTATAGTTATCTCTTTATTTATTTTTCAATAAACATTTGAAGAATTCTCATTGCATTTGGTAATTTAAGATATAGCCTCGTAAACAGAACGTGTGTAAAAATTTACTCTATAGAATGCTGAACCGATTTCTTTGAAATATGGTAAAGAGCTTCAAAGGCGGAGAACATACAGTATGTTCCAGAAATGACACGCCACTGACACTGAAGATAGATTGGATTTGATTCAGGTCTATCATTAGCATCATACGTGCACTTCAGAATTGGATCCAGAGAGAAAGAAAATGATTAGGAGGCGCCGTCTAGTGACGAAGTGGAAATTTTAAGTTTTCCGGGATAAAAATGTCCTATGTGTTAGTCAAATGCTTTATCTATGTATACCTCATACCAAAATCCGGGTAGTAGGTTCGGCGTGAAAGTGCAACAAACAAACATACATCCATACTTTCGCATTTTGCATTTATAATATTAGTGAGAATTAGTGAGTGTAGTGAAATTACGTACTAATAAATTTGTGTTACATGGAGCTACATGGTCTAGTAGCTAGTCTGCTTGTTTCACATCAGGTCGCGATTACTCGTCGACCCACCAGTGGGTCAACGCGGTGGGACCTCGAGTCGGGAGCCGAACATACAGAATGTTCCAGAAATGACACGCCACTGACACTAGATAGATTAGGATTCGTGTCCCCACTGCTATGCTCCACTAGTGGGGCCAGCAGGACTTTCAAGTGCTCGTGTCTCCTTTAACATAGTGGATGAATTAAATATTATTTTTAAGTTAATTTCTAGTACTCATGTCCCCACTGTCATATTTTGACTGTTTACTCGAGTCCCACCGATTCACTCTCGGCCAGTAATCGTAGCATGCATTATATGTAGTATGCTATAGGCTAATGTTACAATGTCTATAGATACTTGAATCTGAGAATATACTGCATGTACTCTCTAATTTTAGTATGAAAAATTAGTGAAAGCTTGTTACAAATTTTTAATTCGTTTGAAAGCCGCTTTAAAAAGTTATAACCGTTTATGTGGATCACTCAATCCGTCCTATGCGCCGTCTGAGTGTTCTTATAAATAACCGTCTTAAACTGAATAGTGTGTAATATTCCCGGTGTATATTGTAGTATAATGTTGCCTCTGGGAGAATTTGTGACGCAAAAATCGAGACCGAAGTCTTACTGGTTTAAGAGAAAATGAAAAAAAAAAAGATTTTCATTGAACGTCTTAACTGAGTGATCCTTATTTTCGTCTATATTTTATAAACCCAAGCTTGAAGAGAAAAGGAGGCTACATCAGAATTTGTGAAAAATTTTGTACTAAAATTTGACAAACCATCGGCCCTTGTAAGCGTTAAACTTTAAAAGATAGCTCAATTTTTACATTCCTTAAGGAAAACATTGTGTAGGGTGACCATATACTGGGAGTAAAACATGGAAAAATAAACTTGGTTCAGTAAGCGGACCAGACACTATCAATAATACTGACAATATTTTTACATCAGTATATTGTCATTTCATCGTTTATTACGTGTCAGACCTGCATTCCGACAACTACACTGTCAGTATATTGTCAGTATTATTCGTTCAATACTAAATATATATAAATATTGACTGAACTACTGATAAAAATTGATTTCAACATTTTAATAACAGTATATTGACAATATACTGACAGTGTAGTGGTTGGAATAAAGGTCAGACGCATAATAAACGATGGAATGACAATATACTGATGTAAAAATATTGTCAGTATTATTGATAGTGACTGCTTACTGACGCTAGTTTATTTTTCCATTTTTTTTACTCTCAGTATATGTCATCCTACACAATGTTTTTCTTAAGAAATGTAAAAATTACCGCTTACCAGGGCGGATGGTTTGTCAAATTTTAGCACAAAATTTTTCACAATTATGATACAGCTTCCTTCTGTCTACAAGTTTGGGTTTATAAAATATAGACGAAAATAAGGATCACTCAGTTGGGACGGTCAATGAAAATAGGGATGGGTAAGTACTGCAGTATTTACTCATGCCAGAGTAAATACTCAGTAAAACTATTATAAGTACTTTTTTTTTACTTTTTACTGAGCATTTATGTTTTACTAACAAAAACTTAATAAGCTATTGTTTTTTTTCTAATATTTATCTGTATGACACTTTTTTAAATTTTTCTAAGTTCTTTAAGTTTTCTAAGTTCTAAGTAGTCTGACGATATAACATTATTAACATTTTATTTAGGGGATTCCCCTTAAAATCTTTATCAATAGAGTTGTTATTCGTAGTGTTACCAACTAAAAAAAATCACGTTAGGCTCGCGCATACGGGAAACTTTTATGTACCACTAATTTGTGTAACTTGTTTTGATTTTAGGGTTCCGTAGCCAAAATGGCAAAAAAGGAACCCGTATAATTTCACCCTGTCCGTCCGTCCATCACAGCCATTTTACTCGGTGAGTATTGGCACTATGTGGATATATTTTTTTATGGAATGGAAAGTGACGACTTAGTCGAGGATGGTACACGCAAACTCAAATAATGCTTTGAAGACTCCCAGATTGTAGAATTCGGGAAACACAGACGCAGGTAAGGAGTTCCACTCCCGCGCAGTTCGCATAATAAATGCAGAAGCATACAGCTTCGTACGAATAGGTGGTATCACAGTATATGGATATTATACAGTATGGATACTCCCTGCCGCTCTCCGAAGGCGACCTCACCCCCCCTGTGTGACCGATATGCGACCTAATAGTCAAGGGTTGACAAACTAAAGACATATATTTGTGGTGTGCGTTCCGAGGGTACGATCTGACAGCAACCGTTCACTTTGACAACAGGATAGCATAATATAAATCGCTTAAGTGTGAAAGAGAAGGTACAAAACGGTTGCTGTCAGAGTGCACCCTTGGAATGACGTAAAGGCTTCTATATCCATACATCCTTGTCTTCATTGAAAATGTATATTGCAAAAGTCTGTCATTTTACATTCACGTCTGTCTTTAAAAAGACTGCGACATAATGATAGTCTTTCGGAAATATTCCAAGAACAGCACATCTGCAGTACCAGTGAAGGCGTAATTAAATAAATAAAATGGCATTTCAAAACAATCTGTAAATATCTTCATAATCATCACATAACTTGATCAAAACAACAAATAATCCTTTATTTATAAACAATGACTTTAAGATTTTGCTAATATGTAATGTATGAGCCATTTTTGTAATGTATATTTTATCACACATTTATTTTCAATAAATTACTTACAACATCAATATACTAACAAAAAAATATAGGGACAACGGTATCAATATCGAATATATTTACACGGCTTCTTTTTTATTTTGACAAAATACGTGACGATTATGGAGATTTTAACAGATTATTTTGTACCTACATTTCGAAATACCTAAATAGTGGTAAGTAGCAGGTGAAACTGATAATAATTTCCTCAAGGACATATTAAAAACTAGATAATTAGATTTCAACTAAATAAATAATATGGAATTTCAAAATAATCTGTAAATATCTTCATAATCATCACATAACTTGATCAAAACAACAAATAATCCATTATTTATAAACAATGACTTTAAGATTTTGCTAATATTTAATGTATGAGCCATTTTTGTAATGTATATTTTATCACACATTTATTTCCAATAAATTACTTACAATATCAATATACTAACAAAAAAATATAGGGACAACGGTATCAATATGGAATGTATTTACACGGTATCTTTTTTATTTTGACAAAATACGTGACGATTATGGAGATTTTAACAGATTATTTTGTACCTACATTTCGAAATACCTAAATAGTGGTAAGTAGCAGGTGAAACTGAGAATAATTTCCTCAAGGACATATTCATTTGCAATATGACTTTCCAAAATGTATTAGCTGATTACTTCATGTTGTTGGATAAGTTAAAAAAAATCATATTAAAAGGTTTATGAAGTTCTTTCACTTTCATAAATCTTTGATCGATAAACTGTCCGCCCTCGGAATTTATTTATGTTACACATCCATGTTGGGGTTAATCTAGGTATATATTGTGTACTAAGTTTCAATTTATTTAATCAAAGCAATAGATTCACAGCAAATTGGCTGTGACAGAGACGGATGGACAGACAGACCCACGAGTGAAGTGATCCTTTTTCTCTTTTGTGGTACAGAACTTTAAAAGAGTCGCCTTGATCGGATAGAAAAACAGGTTTTCTGGCATCAGTATTTACAGTTTTTAAAATTTTAATTATTTAATCTTTCTTTAATTTGCTTAAACATTTTCTTCCAATGGTATTTGTTATTATTTCTGTCCACTAAATTATCCGGCACTAAGTAGTATATAAAAATGCCCAGTTAGTGGTTGAAGAATTTAAACATATCCAACCATGAATGCGCACAAGATGCTTTGAAGCGATATTCAAATATTGATGTCAAGCGAAAGGTTAACATAAACTCCAACACGAAGACCCAAAAAATGAATTTCGCATGTTTTTTTTAATAAATATGTTTACTCACATTGCACTGGTCTTGATTTTATTAAATGTATACCATGATTACCATGTCATGCAAAAATATACGATTAAAAGTTTTTACTGTCTCTAGAGAGTAAATACTAAGTTAATATAGTAAATACTCAGTATTTACTCAAACTCAGTATTCACTCTGACTCAGTTTTTACTGCCTTACCCATCCCTAGCCGGAACCGTAAGTCTGTGTAACCTCGTCCTCGTAGATCTCCAACAATCGTTTAGTTCATTATGGTTTTGTTCCAGGAAAAAGATCAGAACATATGGACTGCTATACATATGGTACCGAGAAAAACAATCATAGATCATTTTGATGATGGTCGCACGTCCGTAAAAATAGGCTTCAAGCACTGTTAATCCTTAAGACAAGCAGTTATTCGTAGCAATATTGGTATCATTTGAGAGCCCTATAAAAACTCTTTAAAAAAATATCCATTTCATTTGATTAAAGAAAAAGCTTGACACTTTAAGTCACTGTGAATGACAATGGAACTGATTCTCCTCTTCAAATTTTGTTTGTATTGTTTTGTTTTTTGGGTATAAAAGGGTCGATACAGCTTATCGGGGGATAAATTTGCTACCAACAGTCGAAGAAGACACAGAAGAATATCTTTCATCAGAAAAACGTCCTTGAAGATGGACACTACTGCTGCTGAAGCCGCCCAAGTTATCGCACTACTGCAATCAGGACTACGTCAGTGTGATGTTGCTCGGCAATTGCACTTGAGTCGCTTTTCTGTTCGAAGAGTGTACCAGCGGTTCCTGCAGACCGGTGGCTTTGTCCGAAGGCGTGGGTCTGGTAGAAATCGCTGCACTTCTGCGAGAGATGACCGATTCGTCGTATCGAAGTCTTTGAGAAATCGGTTCTCTAATGCTGTTGAGTTGCAACAGCAGCTTCAAGCAGTTCGTAGAAGGGCCGTGAGTGTCTCTACAGTTAGAAGAAGACTAAAGGAGAGAAATATTGTGGCTAGAAGACCTGCCACGGGTCCAAAATTAACCGCAGCGCATCGGCGAGCACGTCTGCAATTTGCTCGCGCCCACGTCAATTGGACCCTGGACCAATGGAGAGCTGTTCTCTTCTCAGACGAAACGAGAGTGTGCCTTTTCTGCAACGATAGACGCAAAAGAGTATACAGAAGACAATGGGAACGTTTTGCCCAAGCCTGCATCCAAGAGACGGTAGAATACGGGGGCGGTTCCTGCATGTTCTGGGGCGGCATATCTGCCGACGGCAAAACTGAACTTTCTTGCGTCTCTCGGACCGGCGGTGCTCGCGGGCAAGGGTCGATGACTGCTCACCGGTACATCACAGAGATCCTGGAAGAACATGTGGTCCCCTATGCTGGATTTATTGGCGACGGGTTCACGTTAATGCACGATAACGCTCGCGCGCACACTGCTGGAATTGTGCAGGGCTACCTTCAAGAGGTTGGGATCCCTGTCATGCAGTGGCCAGCGAGAAGTCCAGATCTGAACCCGATAGAGCACCTCTGGGACCAGCTGAAACGCAAGGTTAGATCCCGTGATCCCGCTCCCGCGACTCTTCAGGAGCTCCAAGACGCCGTTATTGAGGAATGGGACAGAATCCCTCAAGAAGAGGTCCTAAAGTTGGTGGGATCCATGAGGGAGCGCATGGAAGACGTCATTAGGGCTAGGGGGGGTAACACTAGGTTTTAGGTTAGTTTTAAGCAACTTTGTTTTGAAAAATTAATCAGATTTCATTTGGGTTTTTTAAGGATTTTTATTGTTTTGTAAATTTTTCTCAGTTCCAATAAAAAACATTGAATGAATTATTGTTTTTGCATTCTCTGTTTCCTTACCTTTCAAATGATACCGAACATTACCAATATTTCATAATACAAATACGATTGAAAGATGTTTAAAATAGATTTCTTAAAAGGTGCGATTTTTTTGAAGCCGAGTGTATATGCAACTAAACTTAAAACAAATTTTAGTAAAATTCTCAAAAATCAGTTTAATATTTCGAAATTTGATGAATGGCTTTTTGTGTCTAAAACCCGTTCGGTGATAGAGTTTTATATATACCATTTAGATTTTCGTGTCACATTAGAACACGCGCCTGATTACGTTAAAAGTTATAACGCAATTCAGATTGAAGCACCTATAGAGCACTATCCAAAACATGAGTGGTTGTTGGAATTCGAGTACAAGAGGAGCTACCCTCCGTGGGTGGACAAGGACTACAAGAAGACGCACACCACGTGGTGCCGCACCTACCGGTACCTGCTGGCTATGTCAGGTGGGTCGATGGCTGGGGTGGGGGCGGCAGCGACTCAGTCTGAGCCGAACCATTTGTGGTTGGAGTGCGCTAGTGCCCCCGAAGCCGATTCCTTTGATTTGTTATTGTACTCATTTTCAGTTTCATGTGTTTAGGTTTGCCATAAGGGGTACAGGATAAGTAACATACAAATACATCCATAAACAACTTCACATTAGTTTTGTGATTTTTGGACGCAAAGTCCTTGTCACAGGTGGTCAAATTATGAGACCCTTCTCTGGAGTAATATCGCATTTTTTCTATTAATACGTATATAAGTACGAGTACATTGTTTAATACATTTGAATATATTTTCAAAACTCAGAAAATACAAAAACTGTCATGCTTTGTTGAAATAACAGCAGAACAATATAATTCCCCCTTCAACCTTCTTCAACAGCTTAAAAACGTTTTTTAAACCGTATTTTCGATAAGTATCAAAGGAAATTTTCCCCGTTTACAAATCGCTCTGTGAACCATCACAGACAATACCCTTGAGTTCTCGGAACATACACCTGGCCCTTTGGAATGTCTGCTGTCCTGGCTGCCCACAATCGATCGTTGCGAACATTGTGCGGATGCTCCAGGACAAACAGTTTTTCATCAAAAAAGTTAGTCATCTCCAGCGCGACAGGAAAGTTTGTTTACGCTTTATCTATCTAATACTTTATAAGCCTTAATCTGAGACCCAAGGTCCATTTTCGAAATATTATGCGCCGAACCCTCCCCGAAATTGCTCTATTCTCCGAAAACCACCAAAAAACAAACGCCAGTATTTTTATTTTATTTTACCGTCGTACATAGAGATATATATTTTTTTACATGTATTTCAGTTTTATATCACTCTAAAAAACAGGGGAAGCGATTTCCATGATTTTGCCAGTAACGAGATGACAAAATAGAGAATAGCAGACATGGTTTGTTTGAGCAATCAAGATAAACTAAAACCAGCTTGAGCGACTGACCGACGGACCGACGGCAGAACCCCAAATATGAATCCCGGCCTGAGAAGGTGAGTTTTATATGATAATGTGTATTCTTTTCTTTGAAATAGATAATCTAATTGACTAAACACATTTTTGAAACTACTTGAAAATTGGAAAATTAATTCTCCAAAAAATGTTTAAACAGGGTGGTGGCGCATATGAATCGGATGACAAGCTCTATACAAAAACAACCAGTCCTGCGACTGATATAGATTCCAATCTATCTATTAATAATTAATTTAAAACTAGCTTCCACCCGAGATTTCTGCGTAAATTTCAGAATTGAGTCCAGAGAGATAAATTGTTAAGGCGGTGCCATCTAGACCAGTGATTTTCAACCTTTTTTAATACCCGACTCCTGTATAAGTTAAAACATTCTTGCGACCCCCCTAGAGCCATAAACATGCAAAATGTTAGTGATTTGAAAGACTACGTTTATATTGGCGCATAATTTTCTTCAATTAGAAAATGATTTAGTTATTATATTAATGTCCCCGGGGGGTCGCGACCCCCAGGTTGAAAAACACTGATCTAGACTATAGGCGAAGTAAATATTTCAATTTTAGCCATTCCTCTGGGATCTTTCGAGTTTTCCGGGATAAAAAGTGTAATGTGTTAGGCGAGTGCTTTGTCTATCTACCTACCAAATTTCATCCAAATCCGTTTAGTCGTTTCAGCGTGAAAACAGAGCAAACAAACAAACATCTGCCTATCTATCTACCAAATTTCATCCCAATCTGTTTAGTAGTTTCAGCGTGAAAACGGAGCAAACAAACAAACATCCATACTTTCTCATTTATAATATAATACAAACTCGTCTTTGTATGTGACTCCTAACATAGTTTTCAAATAGCGCGTGTGAAAACCATAATGTTTGCGTTCTTGTTTAGCATAATATTTACACGTCTCCGATACGATACGATGACAGGGTGCTGATATCGCAAGTCTGCTGGTACACGAGGGCTTTGGCTTTTATGGTGAGCATCTCGTATCTCCGACCACGTGCAAATAGCGTCCCGAACGTGGTTCATGCCCTGCACATACGTGTGGTTATTTTTTTTATCGTTATTATAATGAAGATTTTGTTGTGCAGCCATGATAAAACAAGGCTTCTAGCTCGTTTAAAGTAGATATCAGCCGCCAATTGCTTGTTACTATATTCAGTCTTAAGCATTAACAAAATTTCCTAATTTTTAACCGACTTAAAAAAAAGGATTATCTCGCGTTTGGCTGAGCCGATTTTGATGCGGTTTTCAGAAAAGTATTTGTTACATTTAGGAGAAGTTTTGGTATTTTAACCAACTTAAAAAAAGGAGGTAGGTAATACTTCAGAGGTGGTCCCATATAAATTTTATCAAAATTGATTCAGCGCTTTCAAAAGTCCACAAAAATAAAATAAAAACATAACAAAATTGTAGCTGTTGCGCTCGAAGTCGGTTTTTTACGTGTTCGATTATTTACTGTGTATGAAACGAAGATATATTCTATAAAAAATAAAAAACACAATTTCTTTAATTAAAGATTTGAGTGCGTTTGACTACATACGAGTACATCTCACTTGATGGAAATTCACTCACTCACTCACTTGATTGTAGTCGAGGATGGTACTTACACTTAAACTCAAATAATGCCTATTCATTAATATAATTGTAATTTATTTATTGTTTATTAAGAATATACAGTTTTACAGAAAATACATATCCAATACTGTATACAATAAAAACACATTAATAACTAATTACAAATATTAAACTATTAAACTATTAAAAATAAAATAAAAAGAAACATGAACACTTAAGCTATATATTATAATGAGATCAAAAATTGTTTTCACAAAACAATTTTGCAATCGCGCTGTATTTGCCACCACGGGTCAGCAAATACATCTAGTTGCGGTACCGATGATAAAAGAGCATCCACGTTAGTGAGAGCTGATACCAGAGGAGAGTGGCGGCGCGCCTCGGGCGCCTCGGTCCGTGCAGCAGGCAGCAGGCAGCGCCAGCAGCCGGTGTCGACGCGTTCGCAAGTAGTTATTCGGCACAAATAAACAACACATTTGCATCACAAGCTCAGGACAATCTGACTCACCCCTTAATACGCGACATACCAGGCAAGTTAATTCCAGAGCACGCCTCGTTTCCAAGGAATTAAGACCCGTCATTCGATATAAAAATGGATAATATCCATAAATCTTTTGTAACAGAAAACGCAAAAAGGCTTTCTGAACCTTTTCTATCATCAAAATATACTTTTTCTCATGAGGACTCCAGACTGCTGAGGCAGCTTCAATTTTACTGCGCACTAAAGCTGTATACAATAATTTTATTGCATTACCTCTACTGAAATCACGACAATTACGAATAACAAAACCAAGTTTGCGATAAGACTGTACCACGAGTTGCCTTATGTGATCATTGAAGGTAAGTTTTGGATCAAAAATAACACCCAAGTCTTTGACAGACATTACTCGTGTGATTGTTTCAGTACCTATATTGTACACGGCATGTCTAGGTTGAAGAGCTCTCGTGAAAGACATTACATAGCATTTGGAGAAGTTAAATGACAATTTGTTTTTGATACTCCATTGATAAACAGCATCTATATCTTGTTGAAGTAAGTGACAGTCCTCATCATTTTCAATGACTCTGTAGAGCTTTAGATCATCTGCATAAAGTAAGCATTTTGATTGCTGCAATACATTTTCTATGTCATTAACCATTAAAAGAAATAAAAGAGGGCCTAGTACTGAACCTTGACTAACTCCAGATTTTGTGTGATACGGATTGGACTCATAGCTACCAAAGCGCACATATTGTTGGCGATCACGCATGTAGTTTGCAAAAAAATTTAGTAGCTTAGGTGTGAATCCTATTATACTGAGTTTTTCAAGCAGTACATCATTGTCAACTTTATCAAACGCTTTTTGAAAGTCGAAGTAAATTACATCTACTTGTAAGCCTTTATCCATATAAGCAGATATCAAATCGACAATTGTAAGCAAATTTGTGTTGACTGAGCGTTTATGTCTAAACCCATGTTGTGAGTTTGATAGAAAAGGAGTAACTTGTGCAGATATTTTCTTATGAATAACAAATTCAAAAACCTTAGCCAATGAAGACATTATAGCAATTGGCCTGTAATTTTCAACTACACTGGTATCTTTAGTCTTAGGTATTGGAGTGACTCTGGGTAGTTTCCAAAACGCGGGGTATTGTGATGTTTTAATACAGATGTTAAATATATGTGTGATGGGAGTTCAAAGGTGTTCAGTGCAAGCTTTCAATAAGTAAGGCGGTACACAGTCCGGTCCTATAGAGCTTCGAGGCCGTAGTTTCCTAAAAGTCGCTTCAACATCCGACATAGTTACACTATCAATATGAATATAATTAGCTGAATGGCAATTTGTATTACTGCCTGTATCATTGGGTGTAAGAGATGGTACTTGCGTATGAAACACACTAGAGAAAAAATCTGCAAATGCTTGAGCGGACTCAAAACCTTTAAAGTAATTGCCTTCATAAAAGACTCGAGACTCAAATCCTCCTGTAGACCTTAAGCTATTAACATGCTGCCAGAACGCATGCGGGTTATCACGAATTTTATTTTCAACGTTTTTTATATGTAAGTTATATATGCCTTAGATAATTTTGTTTTTAATGTAGATCTAATTTGACTGAATTGAGAGTAGACCGAAAGGTTTTTGGAAGTTTTCCATTGGCGATGCAGACTGGTTTTCAGTTTTAAATCTTATATAATGTCTCTCGTAAACCAAATAGGGTATCGGCGATATGGTTTCTTAGGTCTTTTTTTTCGGTACTGATAAATTAAATATTTTGTAGAGTATACTATAGAACTCATATAAAGAAGTGTCAGGGTCCTTGGCATCAATGACTTTTTCCCAAGATGTTTCAGAAATGAGTTGATACAAATATTCATAGTCAGCTTTAGCAAAATTCCAGTCTCTGTCAGGATCAACATTGCTTGGGGCGAGACAACCCGCTGAAGTATACCCTTTTTTAATTGGGATCACAATTTCGAGCGGTGGGTGATAAGCATCTGCATGCGGTACCAAACTACATCCACTTGTATCGCTCACACTTACATTACTGATACTCTCCGTTATCAAAACAACGTCAAGTTTACCTCCGTGAGAGTTTATGACATTATTGTAATCAGCTAACCCACAAACGTTTAAAAAGTAACAATAGTAACCTCTTATATTTTCTGAAGCACTATTAAGATTAAGATCACCAATAATGAAAATTAAGCCACTTAAATTGCAAATTTTAGATTCTACATGTAAAAACCAACTCATATAAATGTTATCAACAGATCCAGGGGGAATATATACAGTAAAAACATGGAATTTAACATTATTAAATGTACCAGAAGCCCATAAATCTTCTCCTAGCTCTGTTTCCAAATCAGGACGCCTGTGAAGACAGAGTTCTGGGCGCGAAGCCAGAAGTACGCCGCCACCAGGGCGGCCAACACGGTCCCGTCTCAGCAAGCTCCAATTGCCACAGATTAGTAAAGTTCTGCATCCGAACCAGTGGAATCAAGATTGGTTTCCGTTACACTAATTATCTCAGTATCCAACAGTATCAGACTTTGCCTCCAATAGTTCAGTTTAGTTTTTAGTCCTCTTACATTTTGGTAGAATATATTAGCAAAGTACTTAGGGGGAATTTGTGCTTCTTTAGGCCTAGCATTACTACTGGAGTTTGGGTTGTTGGAAGTTTTTGCGTGTGCCTCGAAAAAACGTCTACGGTTTAATTCTGGAGTAACTTGGCCAAATTTCAGCAGACAGACAAGCTTCATAATATTGTTCAGACACGCCAATTTTGAAAGATTTATAATTTCCACGAGTTTGTAATTCTTCAATAGAGCAGTTTCCAGCGGGGTATAGATGCTTCATATAGTCCAAAATTTCATGTGCCTCTGATGCCATGTTCCATAAGTGTATATATTTGCGTGGTTCTACAGCTCTGAGCGATGTAACTTCCGGACCAGCTGTTCCAAAGTGTGACATAGTTTTACGATCTTTTTTGTTCAGAACCATCGTCCAATTTCCACCATTTTCATTATCAAAAATGTTGTTGACTATACTGCTCTCTGTTGACTGCTTAGTGTTATTTATACCACTTGTGGCCATATTGGAAACATGTTTAAGACTGTCATAAGCAGCTTCTGGCAACGGGGCAGGTGTGGATGATACATGCTTTTTTGCATCCGGGATCTGAGTAGATCACGTGAGTTGCAAATACATCAACAGGTGCCAGAGATGTTTCTAAAGGGGTTACTGAAGCTCCTGCAATCTGCGCATAGGATTTACCTTTAGTAGGTCTTTTGATTGCTTCTGCTGTAATGAAATGAAATGAAATGAAATGAAATGAAATGAAATGAAATGAAAATAAGGTCGGCGGTGTTTTGAACGGTTCTTACGCGACTTCTTTACAGATATAGTGTTCATAATTGCTTTATTTGGTACAGTAGGTGAAGGTTTGTGATTCATAGACTCAATATTTTGCAGTCTTTCGTCTATTTCCACAAGTTTATTGGAGCACTCGTCTATTCTATCATAACACATACCGACAGTGTTCGCAACATCACTTAGTCGGTCATTGAATAATGTTACTTGTTCTCGCAGTAAACGCATTTCGGTCAGAATTTCGGACATGTTGTGTTGGTCAGTTGTCTTGTTTGGCGAAAACATCAAATCATGGGTAATATTGAGAGACTCATCATTTTCTATGAGAATTTCAGAGTTAATGGGCTGCAATAATTTCTTTCTCTGGGTTACATACGAGCATATTAGTTTAACGGAAGCATTAGTAGCGTTCTCATGGTTGCTACTGCCTTCATCGGTTATTTTCGAGGTGTCAGTGGTATCGTTACAGCATTTATGACAGATCCAAGTGGCCCTGTGAGTATCTTCCATACAGTTAAATTTTTCCAGATTTACATTAACACACAGTATATGAAATCCTGATTCACACACAGAGCAAATTAAATATATATTGTTTTTTATTTTCATATAACACCCTGAGCATGCATCAGCAGTGAGAACCATTTTTAAGTCTAATATAAATCAACTATTTAAAACAAAACAAACCAAAAAGTAGCGGTCAGCGCACACACGTTAGTAAGCGGTCAATGCACACAACAGCGCTATCGGAAGAGCGCGCGCACTGGAACGCAGCCGCGGGCGAGTTTGAATAATGTCCGTTGTAAAAACAATTTTGAATTTGTTTTCGGATTTTCTTATGAAATACTAGTTATTTCCTTGATACAATTTCACTGTTACGTTGTATGTCCTTTAACGTTTTTAAGAATGTATAACACTATAGTTTATATGTGAGAGGTAGGTAGGTAAAATAAACAAAATATATAAAGAGATTAATTAGCTATTTATTTTGTTAAAGCATACTCATTATTTACTTGAATAATTATCTATAAGTTCATTATATACTCACTTATACTATTTAAACATTTATTTGTCTAATTTAATTATATATTCTCACACATAAATCACAGTAATTAAGCAATATAATAACAGTAAGACCATACCTGACAACTTGTATAGACAGCTCAGAGCACCGTCGTGCCGTGTCCGCAGTCGGACAACTTCTGACCTGTCGACAGCCTAGCACGCCTATTTATACTAGTGCGTAAACAAGTAGTGGTGTGATTGTGCCCGGTGGGGAAAACACGTGCGCGCTCAGTATAATAACTTAATGACTTTGTTTCAATATTTATTCACAGACATATTTTAAATTTTAATACGTGTTTTATTAAATAATAATAATTAATACAAATTTATAATAAAAATAAATTATAATTAATAAATCTCCCACACGGCCATTCTGACTGCTCGCGAAACAGAAATAAATCAGATATTGTACAAATTTCAGTATATTTACAATCTTAAACATTTATAACCTTATCAAATTCCATGACTGTAGTATTAGTTAAGAACTTTGCCAATTTTCATGGCGATAGCCAAATCACATGGCTATGGTCAAATCACATGACCCAATAAAATGCCAAATCACATGGCAACGGCCAAATCACATGACCAAAATACCAAATCACATGGTAACTATAACGGTCAAATAACATGACCAAAATACCAAATCACATGGTAACAATAACAGTCAAATCACATGACCAAATCATATCTATATAGTTACATGATTAGATGTCAAATATACAAATGATTGTTGGCCAGGCACTCAATCTGTATATAAAACATCCAATCAAATTAAACTTTCCAAAGAATTTAACACCAACATATTAATTTATTTTGTAAAAATAAATATACACAACATTAATTTAGTCAGTATCCAATGAATCAATCAGTTCACATCCCATATCCGGAGAAACTAAACGTAAATTATCGTGAGACACATATAACTCATTACCAGTTTCATGAACTCTGACGGTATATCTTTCATTATCATGTACCTGTGTTATAAGGCATGGACCTTTAAATTTACTGTCAAGCTTGTTGCTTGCACGTAGGTTTTGCTTTACCAAAACGACATCACCGACTTTAAAAGGCACTATCTTGGCTTTTGTTTTATCAAACTGTTCTTTCTGAACAATGGATCGATCATCCATCCTCTGTTTGGACTCAGTTCGAACAGCATCAAGGTCCAAGCGTTCCACATCATCAATTAAAGCTGATATGGCTGGAGGTGACTGATCGCAACCCATGAGAAGCTGGAAAGGTGTATGCCCAGTGCTTTTGTTAAAAGTACTATTTATTGCCAACTGTACCTCACCAACAGCATCCTTCCAGCTTCTCTTCGTGGTATTCTCTACTACAGTGAAGCAGTTTGTCAAAACTTTCATCAATCGCTCTACTTGCCCATTTGCACGACTCACGCCACTAGCTATAAAATGCAATTCTATAGACCAAGTCTCACAGAAAGATCTAAATTCTTTGCCAGTATATGACGCGGCTTGGTCACAAACAATCCTTTTTGGGGTACCAAAATTATATATCAATATTTTCAAGCAATTGATAGTTGCTATGGCAGTGAGATTGTTAACCGGTTTTATGTAACAATATTTAATGAAAGCATCTATAAACACTACTGCATACTGCTTGGTAGGCTTGCTGCCACTTAACTTTCCAGTCGTGTCCATATGGACAGTATGAAATGGAACGGGGGCTTTGTCGATTGGGTGAAGAGCTATCTGTCGTGATCCTGATTGACTTTTGTTGATTTTGCAAGTCAAACAACTCTCAACGTATTTACGTGTATATTTAGGCATATTAGGGAACCAGAATTGCTCACGGATCTTTTCCAAGGTTTTTTCCCAACCAAAATGCTTTAGAGAGTCGTGGTAGATTTGTATGATATGCCAACGATAACATTTGGGAACAAAGAGACATTTTTTTAGCTTGTTATTTTTTGTTGAAAACTTTTTGTACAGTAGTCCGTTTTGTATTTCATAAGAATTTGCCAAATCTTTATCAATAGTACCATCATTTATTGATTCAATAATACTTTTTGTTTCGGGATCATTGTTTTGTTCTACTTCTAACCACTCACTATAGTTTTGAACATTTTGTACGTTGAGGGTTGTAGGGTTACGACTTAAATAATCGACATAAGGTATACGCTGCCCTTTACGATACTCAATGTCAAAATTAAATGACTGCAGATATGCCCACCACCTATGGACTCTGGGAAGTAACTCTTTTTTATCGCGAGACGCTTTAAGTGAATTGCTGTCTGTTTACTTAAACGATCTTCCGAGTAAATAGTGCCGAAAGTGCTTGACGGCTCTAAATACTGCCAGTGTCTCCAGCTCATAAGAGTGGTAACGACTTTCAGTTTCTGTGGTGCGCATACTGAAATACTCTATTACTTTGAGTTGATGGTCATTTTTTTGAAAGAGGACTGCCCCTAGTCCTACGGAACTGGCATCAGTATGAAGCTCAGTGGGTTTTGTGGGGTCAAACAAAGTTAGTATAGGCTCAGAAGCTAGATGCTGTAGCACTTTGTTTCTAGCATCATCACGATCAGATGTCCAATTCCATTTCACATTATTACGGGTAAGGTTGTACAGGGGTATCATCGTCAGGGAAAAATTTGGAATGAACTTTCGGAAATATCCAGCCAAGCCACAGAATTGGCGTACTTGTTTGACATTTGTTGGAACGGGTGAGTTTAATAATGCCTGGACCTTACCAGGACTTGGCCTTACTTGACCGTTGGAGACAATTCTGCCGAGGTATTCAATTTCAGTTTGCAAAAACTTGCATTTTTTCACATTTAGTGAGAAACCAGTCTGTTGCAACGAATCAAGTACTTGTTCTAAATATTGGAGACCTTGTTCAGCAGTCTCGGAATAGATAACGACATCATCTATATAAATCAGTACGAAAACATCGAGAAATGGTTTAAGCGCTGTGTTGATGGCTCTTTGGAAAACTGACGGAGCATTGCTAAGACCAAAAGGCATTCTCAGGAATTCGTACTGGCCATCCGGGGTCACAAAAGCGGTTTTTTCGATAGAGTCAGGGGCTACAGGAATTTGGTGAAAACCAGCCGCCATATCTAACACTGTAAAGTATTTAGCTTTAGATAATTTACTAATATGATCGTCGATCAGAGGCAGTGGGAAGTGGTCACGAACTTTATTTCTGTTTAGTTCCCTATAATCGACGCAAAGTCGATCACTGCCATCCTTTTTACGGACTAGTAATATCGGACTTGCAAATGGAGAACTGCTCTCACGGATAATTTTATTCAATCATCATCAATTTGGACAGTGCTGGATCGGCTATTACTTATAACCAAACTATTCACATTAGCGGATTTTTCATTCTTTGTCTTTTTATTTAAACGCTGGAAACAATTGTCAAAATTATGTCCCTTTTTGTTACAAAAAGTACACGGAGGTGACGTAGAGGGCTTGTTTTCCTTAGGGGTGGAGAGTACCTCTTTATGAGACTCGCGAGTATTGATATTATTCAACCGACAGTCTTTTTGCAAATGTTTCTGCCCGTAGCGTTTGGATTGGAAATGTGAAAATGCTGAAACTCTCTTAGAATATTTTATTAGCGAAACCGTCCGTACAATAATTAAAAAAAGGGAAAACAAAGTAAATTAACCTTAATACCAAAGCATTTTACATAATGAAATTAAATTGGACTCCATGGACATTCTTAGAATATCAAAATACAAAGAAAATGAGTTTCTTTCTTACAGAAACTGAAATGATAAAGAAATAACCTATGCAAAATACAAAAGGTGCACTCAGTAGTGCCCTACTTAAATTTGAATACTTAAACTAATCTTCTGTCTTCGGTAGTGGACAAATGTTGTTAAATGCTCGCTTGATGTCACCCTTGGTTGTCCTTATAACAGCAACTCTTGTCACCCCGTCTCGGCCTGGACAGGTCTCCACAATCTTCCCCAAAAGCCACTGGCAAGGTGGCAAGCGGTCATCTCTCACCAGTACAACGGTCCCTGCTGCAAGGCTGGGTCCCTTTGAGCTTCTCCATTTTGTACGCTGTTGGAGATGGTTGATATAGTCTCGTGACCATCCTCTCCAGAAATGCTGCTGCAATTGTTGCAGTTGTTGGTAGTGTTGCAGTTGGTTGCTTGAAACCTCTTCATAGTTGTAGTCAGGCGCTGCTACAATGGGTCTTCCCACCAGGAAATGGGCTGGAGTCAGAACTGGAATGTCATCTGAATCAGATACAGGGTAAAGCGGCCGTGAGTTCAGAATGCCTTCAATCTGCGTCAATACCGTTGATAGTTCTTCGTAGGTTAGCAATGCTTGTCCCAGTACCCGTTTGAGATGGAACTTACAACTCTTTACGGCTGCCTCCCATATGCCCCCCATATGTGGCGCGTATGCCGGAATAAATTTCCATTGAATACCCTGACTAACACAATTATCAATTATTAAATTTGAATTGGAGTTTAAAAAATCATACATTTTTACTAACTCATTGTCAGCTCCGTGAAAGGTAGTGGCATTATCGCTCATTAATTCTTTAGGTTTCCCTCTCCTAGCAATAAATCTACGCAGGGTTGCCAAAAACGCGGCCGATTCTAAACCCGTAATTAATTCTAAATGAACTGCCTTCGTTGTTAGGCAAATAAATATGGCTATATAGGCCTTGTAAACCTTGTAGCCACGTCCTCTACGATCCCTCACATTAAATGGACCAGCATAATCCAAACCAGTGTTATAGAAAGGTGGAGATGGGTTTATTCTATTTGGTGGTAAATTACCCATTATTGGTGTGGTTGTTTGTGGATTAGCTCTAAAACAAGTTACACACTGATGAAATATCTTTTTTGCTAAAGATTTTCCTTTAATTGGCCAATATTTTTCACGAATCGATGCCAATAATAGCTGAGGGCCAGCGTGTAGGAGACGTTTGTGTTCATTTGACATGATAAGTTTAGTAATTGGATGTTCACTAGGCAATATTATTGGATATTTTTTATTGTATGGATATTGTGACAACCCTATTCTTCCTCCAACTCTTATCAGTCCATTTTCATAAAATGGATTTAAACTTATCAGTCTGGAGCCCATTGGTAAGTTTTTCTTATTTTTTAATAAGTTATACTCATTTGGAAATGTTTCAATTTGAGCCATTTGTATTAATTTATTTAATGATGAGTCTAATTCTTGGGTAGTCAGAGGCCCTGATAATAAATCCACTCTACTGTGAAAAGTATGACATTTGAGGTTATGTATGAACCTCTTTACATAAGCAAAGACTCGTTTTAATTTCGTGTCATTTGACCACCTTTTTAATAAACCTTCATTAAATTTTTCTTGTTGTTTTGTTTTTTGTGTTGTTATGTTGTTAATTGTTTTCTTTGTTTCAGGTAAAATCTCTGGATTAGCATGGTCTTGGTTTGGCCATATTTCATTGGATTTATTTAACCAGGATGGACCATGCCACCACAAGGATGCAGCAGCAAGGTCACCTGCCCGTACACCTCTGGAAAGAAGATCAGCTGGATTCTCCGCAGAAGCTATCCAATGCCATTGATCAACGTTGCTATTGTTTAAAATCCTGGATACACGGTTAGCTACAAAACTTTGTAATTTGTATATTGGTGTTTTTAACCATGCTAATACAATATTTGAGTCTGACCACAAATAAGTCTTTTTTATTGGTAAATCAATTGCCTTTTTTACTTTATTTATATTTTTAGCTAATAATTCAGCAGCACACAATTCTAGACGTGGTATTGTTTGTGTTTTTATTGGTGCAACTTTTGATTTTGCAAATAATAAATTGACCTTGTAATTATTTTGATTGTCCACTGAACGAATATAGATGGCAGCACCATATGCCTTTTGTGAACTGTCTGCAAACCCTAATAATTCAATTTCCTTTGGATTATTGATTAATACATGTCTTGGTATTTTCAATGAATTTAGCTCTGATATATTTTGGTAATATTGTTCCCATTCTTCTACGATACAGTTTGGTAAAGGATCATCCCAATCGGATTCTTCTTTCCATAGTTTTTGCATAAATATTTTTGCTGAGACCATTACTGGACCTAACAAACCCAGGGGGTCAAAGATTGATGAAATTATTGACAAAATTCCTCTTTTTGTCCATTTCTTCTGAATTGGTTCGTTCTTAATGGTATACATTAAGTTATCATCGCAGCAAGACCAGGCTAAACCTAAGATTTTTTGAGTATAGTCTCCAAATACAGTTGGAGGTGAGTTTTTATTTACCAATATGGATGTGATTTTTTCAAGAATCGTTTGTGAATTTGACTTCCACTTTCTTAGTCTAAAATTAGCACTGCGTAAAATCTCATCTACTTGCATAGCTGTTTTTATTACCAGGTCTTCATCATCACCACCAGAGAGGTAATCGTCCATGTAAAAATCTTTTTCAATTGCCTTTGCTGCTTTTGGAAAATTATCCTTATTTTCCATGGACAGCTGTTTCAAACAGCGTGTTGCCAGATATGGGGCTGCTTTTAACCCAAAACTTAAAGTGGTGAGGATGTAGACCTGCAGTTTTTGCCATGGTTCTTCTCGCCAATATATGCATTGTAATTGTCTTTGTTCTGGATTTAAATAAATGTACCTATACATTTTTTCAATGTCACCATTAATGACATATTTGTGTTTTCTAAAACGCAGAAGAATGTCTGTCAATTCATCTTGTTTAATTGTTCCTTTATGTTGGATGTCGTTAAGCGATACACCTGTATCAGTTGGGCATGAGGCATCAAAAACTACTCTAAGAGGGGTCGTAGGGGATTTGCTAGTGATTGCATGATGTGGTAAGAAATTTTTTGTGCCATTATAGGTATTATCAATTTTAATCATATGGCCTGATTGTTCAAACTCTCTCATAAATTGAATATAATTTTCTTTAAAGATGGGATCGCGAGAAAATCTCGATTCTAAGGTTATAAATCTTTTATATGCAATATGTTTTGATTCACCCAAGATATTTGCCGGTGACTTTAGGGGAAGGTCCACTACGAAGTTACCATCAGAGCTGCGTGAATGGTTCATGAATACTTCCTCACATTGTTTGTCATCATCTGGTAACCAAGCTTCTTCGTGGCCCTCCTCTAGCTCCCAGAATCTTTCAAGTTGTTTATTTAGTGTGAGATTGCATCTAACTATTTGAGAGTTTGAGCGAATGCTAATTGGTCCTGATATTACCCAACCTAAGCGAGTTTTTTGTAAAATTGGCATCCCATCGCCTAGCTTATGCTGCCCTATACATATCAGACTGAAAAATTGTTCTGCTCCTAGGATTAAGTCAATTTCCCCTGCCTCATTAAACTGTTCATCTGCCAGTTTGAATTTTTCAGGAATTTTCAGCAATGATTTAGGTATTGTGGTAGTTAAATTGCAAATATTAGGAACAATGAAACAAGTCATGTTGGTTTGATATGTATTTTGAGTTGATTGTAATTGTAAATTGCAAAATGAATTAATTTTTGTTGAATTGTTATTAAATCCATTCACTTCCATATTGATATTATTTTTTGTTATTTGTAATTTTTGGAACGCACCTTCAGTGATAAAATTTGACTGAGAACCAGAATCTAATAGTGCTCTCAATTTAATTGGTTGTGAATTTTTGTCCAACACATACACTTGTGCTGTTGACAGAATGATGTATTTGTCTTGTAGTTGTTGTTGTTGTTGTTCATTGTTGTTGACATTTAATGTTGTGTTAAGCACTTGGTTATTTGATGTTCTGCTAGAAGTGGCAGAAGGTGGCTGAGTTTCAGAGCCTTGAGGAGTATGCATTGTAGTTGGTTGAGATTGAATGTTGGTATGACGTGGTATATTTGATTGATTGTTTGTTTGCCGTTGCATATTGAATTGATTGTTGTTGGTAGGATTTTGTGATTGAAAAGTATTGTTTGGTAAATGCAACAACGTGTTGTGTTTTCCTCTACACACCTTGCAATTGCTGGCACGACATGAAATAACACTGTGATTCCAGTGTAAACAATTAATACACAATTTTAATTTTCTCACAGCTCGATTACGTGAAACTATATTTAGAGCTAAAAATTTTTGACACTGATTAATGAAATGATTACCTGTACAATACGGACACTGGTTTGAATTATAGTTTCCCATTACCTTATGTTGTGAAGGAGCGAAGCTTGACGTGGCCACCATGCTTTTATCATTTTGTTCTGCATCCCCCCTTGACTGTATGGTTTCCAATAAATCTGCTCTGGCACGTAGAAACACCTTAAAATCCTGCAATGTGGGCAAATCTTTTGAAGTAATTTTTTCTTCCCAATTTTTTTGCAAAGATTTTTCTAATTTTGCAGACAAAAAATAAATTATTAACACATCCCAATCCTCGCATCTTATGTTAAGAGATTGTAAAGTTCTTATATGCTTTGAAATGTTATCTACAAAAGCTCTCAGCGCAGAAGGCGTTGTAGGTACCTGAGGAATTTCAAACAGGGCCTTTAAGTGGTTATGTACTAAGATGCGGGGATTGTTGTAACGTTCACATAATAGTTGCCATGCTATATTGTAACTTTTGTCGGAATATTCAAGAGAACTAATGACTTCTAATGCCCCCCCTTTCAATGAGCTACGCAAGTACTTATATTTTTGAATTGGTTTTAATTTAGTTTGGTTAATCAAGGCATCAAAGGTATCCCTAAATTCCAACCATTCTTCCATCTTTTCTCCGTTGAATGTCGGAAGGACAATGTCTGGGTACTTAACTGCTTCGTGGTCGTACTCTGGTTTCACCGCATGGCTTTGTACATTTGAGGTTACTTCCTGCGCTGGCTCATATCTAGTGATAATTTGCCGAGCCATAGCGAGACATTCGTAATATGTTTTCTCGAAAGCTTCTCGCTCTAACATTTGTTCGTCTAAATTATTGCTGTTTAATTCAATTTCGTCTTGAATGGCTTCAAATTTTTGAAAGACACATGGCAATCTATTCAATCGTTCCTTTAAATCAATGATTGTTTCCGCTGACAAATTTGTCAATTGTGATAATGGGCTTACAAATTTCTTGAAAATAGTGAGATTTCGTTTTTGAATCCCTCTTTTGGCATTGAGGTCCTTCATAAAACTTGGAGGCTGCTGCTCCTTTTCGTCGTCGGACGAGGTTTCTACCATTTTTGGTTTTGGAAAATGAGTGTTTTCAGCTTAATTGTGTTGTGTGATAGTGAACACTCACCCTTCTTGCCATATACTTCACGTTTTTACAGGAACCGGCAGGTGGTCGCCACGTGCTCAGCGGGTAGCCTCGAGATTCAAGAGGTTACTTTTTCGTTCCTGGACTTCGTTTCTTCGTGGATCACGTCGGGGTCACCAAAATGTTTCTGCCCGTAGCGTTTGGATTGGAAATGTGAAAATGCTGAAACTCTCTTAGAATATTTTATTAGCGAAACCGTCCGTACAAAATCTCAATGGCAAGTGTCTCACCACAGATATTACAAGCTCGATACAATGTCCAGGAGCCATACATTCGTATTATCTTAGAAGGGAATATGTGACCTCAGCACATCTTACGCTTCCTATCTCTTTCTAACTTATGGCGTCTGCCATAACGCTATCCTGCTGTCAGGGTAGCGTTCCGGAATTGGTGTTAAACAGCAAATAACCCTGTTTGTGACATTTGTGACAACGTTTTAATCGATTATTATCTGGAGGGTTTGGTTTAGATTTCTTATTAGGTGGAATGTTGTGATCTGCGTCTTTGATTGGCCTTTTTCGTTTATACGAGTTGAGACTTTGTATTAACTGTGGTAAGCTTTTTGGCGTAAGTCGTAACAAATCAGAACGTATACGGAAATCAGACATACCCGAAATAACTGCTTCTACCAAGCGCTGTTCAGTCATCTCCACGCCAACCGCCTTCTTCGCCAGCTCCCATTTTCGGGTGGCATATTCAGCCAAACTGCTAGCTTGATCGCTGGTATACTCCATGAAGAGCAGCAGATCATCGTAGTAACGTGCTTCGTCTGCAAAAGTTTCAATAGGTCTAGCTTTAAGCTCTGGCCAGGTGGTTAAACTTGTATAATTTCGACGTGCCCACTCAGCAGCACGTCCACGTAAGTTTTTTCTGGATAAATTAAGCGTTTCTCTATCTGATAATTCATATTCAGTTTTCAGATCTTCTAAAGTACTACACCAAACTTGGATAGTGTCAGTTCGATCATCAGGATCGAATGCTGGCACATAGATGTGTTCAAGATTTCGTACACGAGAAATAGGTCTAACGTTAGGAGTCAGTTCGATCATCAGGATCGAATGCTGGCACATAGATGTGTTCAAGATTTCGTACACGAGAAATAGGTCTAACGTTAGGAGTGTTGAGTACATTAGCCGTAGTTTGAATTAGCTTGGACATCATTTCTTGCATCATATTTTGCATGAAATCAATGGGAACGAAACCTGTCCTTGTATCCTGGCTGCTGCTGAAGCTCGTTGCCTGATCGCCTGGCACTCCATGGGTAGCTGCAGACTGGCCACCAGAAGCTTCCGCTGGCACTCGTCCCAGGATCGGTGATGTAGGTACGGCTCTGGTCTCAGAACTGGGAGCTGTCATCTTGTCCGGAGGCCGCGTGACTTCTGGCTCAGCATTCGCCTCGGGATGGGAACCTTGTTCCATTTTGTAAATCTGAAACATTTAACATTCGTAGGCGTAGTTTGGGTTTGGTAATCCCACTTCTGATGTGAGAGGTAGGTAGGTAAAATAAACAAAATATATAAAGAGATTAATTAGCTATTTATTTTGTTAAAGCATACTCATTATTTACTTGAATAATTATCTATAAGTTCATTATATACTCACTTATACTATTAAACATTTATTTGTCTAATTTAATTATATATTCTCACACATAAATCACAGTAATTAAGCAATATAATAACAGTAAGACCATACCTGACAACTTGTATAGACAGCTCAGAGCACCGTCGTGCCGTGTCCGCAGTCGGACAACTTCTGACCTGTCGACAGCCTAGCACGCCTATTTATACTAGTGCGTAAACAAGTAGTGGTGTGATTGTGCCCGGTGGGGAAAACACGTGCGCGCTCAGTATAATAACTTAGTATCATGACTTTGTTTCAATATTTATTCACAGACATATTTTAAATTTTAATACGTGTTTTATTAAATAATAATAATTAATACAAATTTATAATAATAATAAATTATAATTAATAAATCTCCCACATATATTCACTTTTTACACAGTTTTTAATTAAAATTTACGGAGCAAAACGCAAGCACGTCCGCGCGGAATGACTGACGGAATGTACATGAACTATACTCATGGACAAGAAAATCGACTCAAGGTTTGTAGCACGACTTTTGAAAAAACTCAACTCTCTCTCTCTCAACTCAATCAAGCAAAAAAAACTCTAAACCAAAAGTTCGAAATCTGCGTGTTTACTCTTTATGATTTTAGTTTGGTGGTTTTCAAATTATTATTTTTTTTGTATTTAGTAGTTTTGTAGATCTTTCCCACCTAATATTGTAGGTAAAAACTTATTTCACGCGAAATCCAACGAAAATGGCAACTTATATGTGTAACTTATAACTTATATATATGTGGTCTATATATTATATTATTATATAGACCACATTCTAACTAGCGCGAAAAAGAACATTTTTTTCGATGACATTAAAGGCGAGTGGGCGAAATCAATTAAATCAGATCACAAACTCATTTGGGGAAAGATTTAAAAACAAAAATTTTGCTATATAAAAAGAGTCATAAACGAAAGCACGAAATAAACAACAAAACAACCATAAACCACAACAAACCGACACAAGCCGTAAACAAAATCTCATACAATTACAAAATACTGGATTACGAGTCCCTACAAAGCACAAAAACTCTTAAGGAGTTCCAAAGTCGTGTAACTAGGGAAATCGAAAATATACTAAACAAATATGGACTTGATTACAGCCAATTAGATTCCAATACAGGAAATCCCATTGAAACAAACCACCTATCTGTAGAAGATCTTAATGAGGTCTTACGCGAGACAGCACACGAACTCTTAATAAACTCCGGAGCCGTAACTCGAGAAGAAAGAATTGCGCTAGCCCAATTCCAGCGCGCTCTATTTCTTAGAAATCGAAATCCAAAAGATAAAGACCTCCAAGACCTAGTTAAAATAACGCGAAAAAAGTTCGTGAGGTACACGATGCGGAAGAGCAAGAATTTAGTCGAAAGTTCTTTCAAGGTCTTAGTAAGGCACACAAAGCAATCCGGATGAAGCTTACGTACAAATTCTACCGTAAATACACTAACAAAGTATAACGAGCGCAAACAATATACTACATACCCATGCCCAATTGGATTTCAGGGTTAAAGAAAAGCGAAGGACCTAGGATAGAGCTTATAAAAGAAGGAACACAAACCATTTCCGAAGAAGACTGTCCGAAAGCAATAGATATAGCAAACATCATAGCTAGATTACGAAACGGCACCATCCCAGGCACAGATCAAATCGTACCTGAACTTTATAAGGCAGCACCCCCTATATTTATATTCCAATTGGAACTAATAATGAGAGACGCCTGGCTAAACAATAACATTCCAAAACAATGGCTACTAACCAAGCAGGTACCTATACCAAAAAAAAGCAAACCCCAAACAAAAAGGAGATTTCAGAAGAATCTCAATATGTAATGTAGGATACCGTGTGTACGCCAATTACTTATTAGAAAAACTAGACAAAAAAATACAGAAACTAGGATCATACCAAGCAGCATTTCTGGTTAACCGGTCTACGGATGACCACATCTTCACACTAAGAAGGGTTCTAGACATACACTGGAGATCTGGAGATATTTTTTTTCTAATAGCACTCGACATAGAGAAAGCCTTTGACACGGTAGACCTCCACGCACTCAGAGACATATTAGTCACGCGGACCCGAGACATCCCATTTACTAACCGAATAATAAATGCATGCATAAACGAAAAGACGTATATATCATGGTGTGGACAACAATCCGAAATCATTAACAAAGGAAAAGGAGTAAAACAGGGATGCCCCCTATCACCTAGGCTTTTTATAATACTAATGGACGATGTACTCAGAACCTTGACCAGGACCATAATATAAAATTGCCTATTATTCTATCCTTCGCTGACGACCTTATCATCGCAGGTAGCAACATAAACGAGCTCGATAGGATAATTACGAATTTAACCCTTTTAAAAACAGTCGGTCTTATACTCAATGAAACCAAGTCTAAACTACTAGTCCGCGACCCCTTCGGCCCCCCGGCTAATCAACTTAGACCACTGTTAGTAGGAGGGACGCCTATCCAGCCGGTTAAGGAAATCAAATACCTAGGGATTTTTATCTCAGCTGGTCATAGCCGGAAATCGACCATAAAATCGAGGTGCGATAAGGCCATGAAATATTCCAAAATATTACTTAACTTTATTCAAAGTAACAAATTGGATTGGAAAATAGTTCGCCTTATCTATAAAATGGTGATTTCCCCAGCTATGACATACGGACTTAACGTTACAGCACTGACGAAATATAATAGGTCCCGCCTACGGCGGTACGAACGACTCATATTAAGAAGTAAGTATGCTACAAATGGCAAAGGACTACCCGAAACAGAAGATAAATGAAATCCTGGAAGGCAAAACCATCATAAAGATTATAAAAGTACGCAGAATTTGCTACTTAGGTCACATCATGAGACGGGAAGCCCCGCACCTCCTGCACGCAGCCTACAACTACAGGGAGAGGAAACGCAAAATAGGAAGACCTATTTATACCTGGATGGACTCCCTCCGCCATGACATCCGAGGTTATACGGAACTTACAAAAAGCGAATGGATTGCAATATCGGAGAGCAGAAGTGAGATGAAAAAGATGGCTGAAGAAATATACGACGTACCGGAAACCGACACGGAATCTGAAGAAGAAAACAACCCAGAATAGACAAGGATCAACATGAACATTGAAGCAGTCATTCTCCTACCCTGTATATATTACACACCAAGTATAGTATCTATCTTCCCCATACTAGCTACGATGCCAAGTATTCGGGCCGGTTCCAACTCCCATCTCTCCCCCTCCTGACTGCGCCGCCCTACACTCCTGTCCTATCTACGCCCCCCTCTGGTGTCTTGGGCCTCCGCGTCCTTGCAGCAGTAATGCTGGCTGGAAGGGGGCTTGAACTGAACTGAACTGAACTTTAGTAGTTTTGTAGACTGAGTTATTTTTTCAAAAGTCGGGCAACAGATTTTGAGTCGATTTTTTAATCCGCCAGTGTATATGTTACGGGCAACGTGATTAACTGGGCATTATTAATAAGGACCGGCCATTATTAATAATGCCCTAGAGCGTCGGGCAAAGTGATTAATTTATCACTTTAACCGGCCATTATTAATAATGCCCGACGGCCCGTGGTCCATGTAATAAGTCAGTGTTTGAGATAGCTTAAATTTATCACTTGGACCGGGCAGTATGAATAATTCCCTACTTGTAGCCGGGCAATGTGATAAATTGGGCTGCGGCTGTGCCTTGCAACATGCGAGGGGTGCGTACGTGCGGGGGGAGGGCCGCGCCGCCCGCGCGCGCACCCAGCGACGTATTAGTTCGCAGTAATACTTCGGAACGAGAACACGTGAGTGCATTGAGTACATTTATCTCGCAAAATGGCGGCATCCATGGATATTATGGATATGAAAAGACGTTTTAACGAAGAAATTCATAAATTAAAATTAACGAAGGGGAAAAACACTCAGTTATTTTCTCGCGATGAGTATTATTCATTTTTAACCAAAGTGCAAGTGACAAAAGACAAGATCGCAAGCAAAACTCCGGAGGAATATCAGCGATTGTCGAGGTATGACATAGTGAAGATCGGAACAGTTCAAAAACTAATCGTGCCAGTGAAAAATGACAGAGAACCAATTCAATATTACTGTTATTTGGAAGAAACGTTTGATATTATTCACGAAACTCACATTTTTATCGGGCATGGAGGTAGAAATAGGATGATGAAAGAGCTCAAACCAAAGTACAAAAATATTACTAAAGAGTTTGTGGCGTTGTATTTGGCTTTGTGTGAACCATGTCAAAAAAAATTAAGTGTTCCAAAAAAAGGACTAGTGGTAAAGCCTATAAAAGTAGTGAATTTAACTCACGTTGCCAAGTCGACTTAATCGACATGCAAACACAAGCAGACAATGATTTTAAGTTCATCATGGTATATCAAGACCACCTCACCAAATTTGTGATTCTCAGACCATTAAAAACAAAACGAGCCGAAGAAGTTGCATATCATTTGCTGGATATCTTCACAATATTTGGAGCTCCATGCATTTTGCACAGTGATAATGGCAGGGAATTCGTTAATAAAGTTATTGTCGAACTATGCCAAATGTGGGAAGAACCCAAAATTGTACACGACAAACCCCGTCATAGCCAATCTCAAGGTTCAGTAGAAAGAGCAAATCAGGATATAGAAAAGATGGTATTTACATGGTTGGAGACAAATGAAACCACAAAATGGTCGGAAGGGTTAAGATTCGTACAGTTCATGAAAAATAGAGCTTACCACTCCGGCATCGATCGCAGTCCTTACGAAGCTATGTTTGGCTGCAAACCCAAAGTAGGTTTAAAATCAGTCTTGCCATCATTTGACGGGTTAACGGAGATAGTAAGTGAAGATGACCTTGAGGCAATGTTAAAAGATGGTGATTCCGGTAAAGGTCAAAACGTAATTGTGGACAGAGCGGATGATGCAGTAATAAACCCCGTTCCAAACTGAAACAACATTCTGCCGATATTCAACCAGAAAATCAGCAACCCATTGTGAGTGTGGACATAATAAATGAAAACTCTCGAGCAGCCGATCAACAGCGTTCTTCTGCCGACAACAATAATATGATCAATGAAGAGGAAAATTCTGATGATATAAACGCTGCATCTTTTATAAATGAAGTATCGAGCAAACCCGAACTGGAACAATATTCTGCCGATAGTTTACCAGAAAATCAGCAACCCACTGTGAGTGTGGACATAATAAATGAAAACCCTCGAGCAGCCGATCAACAGCCTTCTGCCGATATGAGCAATGAAAAGGAAAATTCTGATAATGAAAAGGCTGCATCTTTACTCAACGCAAAATCAAACGAAATTCGGAAGGCTCGTAACGCAGCTAAAGCATCACTTGATAAGCAAGCCGAAAAAATGTTGGCGCGTTCAAATGCAAAATTTCCTATTGCAGAAATAGGCTAAAGCGTTCGAGTAAGGATACCAGATGTAGATCGAGCCAAGACGGATAGTCGTAATATAATTGCTATTATTATATCTGTCGAAAAAGAAAAATTTTACAAACTAGGAACTAAACACGGTATTTTAAACCGACTGTTCTCCAGAAATGAGTTTACTGTATGTAAAGAAAAGTTCATTTCGATCGACGATGTTCCAAAAGTTGATATTACTCTTCGAGAATGTGCTGGAAGAGACTCTCATTTTGACGGACAAGGCTTCCAGCATTGTAACTGTAGTGGTGACTGCAATTCAAAACGTTGTAAATGCAAGAAATCAAACATTCTTTGCAATTCAAAATGTCACAAAAGCTCATCTTGCAAGAATAAATAATTCTAAACTTAATAACTTTCTTGCACAGTTAATTAAATTAGATATTTCAGTTGATTTTTCTCAGTTTACTAATTTGTAAACTACTGTTCTTAAGTAATATTTTTATCAAAATAAAAGTAGGTAACTACTGATGTTATTACATTTTTAACTTTTTATTTTTTAACAGCTATGTTCAATAGTTTATTTTTTGTTAATTTTTCATGAAAATAAATAAAAACACTACAGTTCACCTATTTTATTACCTTGCCCAAGATAGGGTGGGCATTATTCATAATGGCCGGGAAAAGTGATTAATCATGCTGTTTTAATCACATTGCCCAACTGAGTCGGGCATTATGAATACAGACCGGCCATTATTAATAGTGCCCGGACTTATCAAATTGCCCGTAACATATATATGTCGCGCCATAGAAACATTCTCGCTCGGTCTACGTCTCTATGTTTTTAAGCGGTTATTGGCTTGTTTTTTATTTATTTATTTATCCGTTTATTTTAGGCACAAGGCCCATAGAAATATATAAAATACAATACATTAAAAAATATACAAATATTTTAAATACTTTTCAATATAAAATTATCAGTAATATTACAACTAAGTAGGGATAGTTTTCTTCAGTTTCGCCTCCCTGAAGCGTCGGAATACAACTCCCTCTGGCCAAAAATCGGGGCTCAGGAATACTTTCTGGTGTTGAACCGGAATCTGGAGTTTGAAGGCCAAAAAATTATTGGGCCTGTTTCACTGTAGGGTCTCCAGAAGCACCTCTATTTCTCCCTTAATCCGAACACTTTCACGCAGTTTAGATATGATGAAAGACATCCACCTTTTAACTAAAATATACTCATGGACAAAAAAATCGACTCAAAGTTTCATGCACGACTTTCGGAAATTTAACTCAATCTAGCAATATAAAACTAAACCAAAAGTTCAAAAACTGTGTGTTTACTGTTTATGATTTTAGTTTGATGCTTTTCTAGTTTTTTGCGTTTAGTGTTTAGCAGTTTTGTAGACTGAATTATTTTTTCAAAGGTCGAGCAACAAATCTTGAGTCGATTTTTTAGTCCACCAGTGTATATAAATAAGTAAATAATTTCCGTTTCAGAACCAGTTTTTATTACAGACGAGTTTTCTTTTGAGTGGAATCAGACGTTGTCGAAAGCTGAATCCGATATTTGTTTTTACAAAGTAATTACTTCAAATGAAGTACACGTTGCCAGAGAATTGACACATAATAATCCCAAATTCGTTTTGTCGTTCTATCTCCAACTTAATTGTCGTGGAGGTGTATGGAGACCTGGCAAGTATTGTATTTAATTAATCCACTTTCTTATTAATTGCATTCATTATAGGTACTTAGCACAAACTTTTTCGGAAACGTTCGTATGGAAGCGGAAAACTATAACTATAATGCACAATAATTCGATTAATCGTTAACCAACAAATTATGCGTAAAAAGTAATATTTTTCAGTTAAAAATGTCGTGATACAAAAAGTTACGTCGCGTTACATTTCTGGTCGCGGTTTTGGTGTTACCGTTTAAACTTGGCGCGATCGGAAAAAAAATGTTTACATTTCATAAGATCGTACAGTGAAGCTTTCATACTGTAATGTTGATGAAATCAAAGATGGTCATCGGGAGAAACGCTTTATTGTGTTTTCTTATAAAACAATTAGTCTGGATATATGTCCCGAATGCAAAAGGACGATTATAAATAACAGAAATCTATTCATAGTAAAAGCTGGTTTACACAACTCATTTTACACAACGTCTGTACCGCATGCTTAGCGTTGACAGCTAGTTAAACATCTGTTACTTGTCACATTACTTGAAGGCTGTAGTAACGTTCCAAACCGTCCTCGCCTAAAATCGTCCGCTTTTTTATTTAAACTCTTTTTACGAAAAACTATACTTATATCTAAACTACAACAGAAAAAATATAGCATTTTTACAGGACGTCTTATTGCACTTCCTAATTCTGTGCAAACCAATGAAATAACTCAAGTGTTTTTGAGAAAAGTACCAGACAAGAGAATTTGGACAAGACTGGAGGGAGCTATGAGAATTGAGTGGTACCGAGCAAGTAACACTTTCTACTCGGTGAATCCGATAAAGCTTCCATTCGAAGACGGACGGCTCCAAATCGCAAGATTAGGGGTAAGTAAGTACGAGTCTGAAAATTAATGAAAAATAAAATAAATTTCCTCAGAATTATTTCATCTTAAGGCTGCTTTTCCACCAGAGATGTGCGAGGAAGCGGAGCGGTGTGCGAGCAAAAAATCCACCAATAGAACCGCTTCATTTTCCTAGCCTCGCTTAGCACAGCTCAGGTGGAAAAGCGCTTAGCGAAGCGAGGTCTTTTGTACTGAGAAATGTGTGCGAGGGGTGTGTTCCGAGGAATGTGTTGCGAGGGATGTGATATTGTATTGCGTCTATACATTTCACAGCTTCGCAAGGCATCCTCGCACAGCACATTATTGCACATTTTCACAGCTCCGCTATACATCCTCGTACGAGACATTTTCCTCGCACATATTTGGTGGAAACCCCCACACATTTCCAGAGCATAGCTACACACCCTCGTACGACACATTTTCCTCACACATCTCTGGTGGAAAAGCAGCCTAAAATAGGTACCCTTGTAACGGTGTATTCCGACTCTTTGGAGAAAAAGGAAGGTACCTCCGTAAGGCGAGGTGGTACGCCTGGGTACGCGGTGGTCCACAGCTGTTGAAGGGTGGAAATCGTACGTGTACGGGTCTTAGTCCGAAGAAACTTTAGCGCGTTCTAGACAAGACTTACCTAAATAAGCCGCAATTTCGACATACGAAAAATACGTTCATGGATTTATTACTGTTTTCTAAAATATTCATTTGTACGCTTTATACAAAAGTAAAAAAAAAGCAACATAAACGCTCTTTCGTTACTTATAACAAGTTGTGAGAGAGGCCACATCGGGCGGTTCGTTAACAACCCATCCATTACGTCCCCACTGCAGGGGCACGGGTCTCTTGCCATACATCGGGAAGGTTAGGCTATACTTTACACTCGGGGGCCAAGACCGGATTGGTGGAGGTTGTGAGGTTAGTAGCCAACCCCATTGTCAGAAGATTTCGAGCCGCCTAAAAGGCCTCCAACATGGCTAAACGACTGCCATCTAGCTACAGAAGCCGGCACCCACAGCTTGCCTTGCGAAGCACGGAAACGGTCGAGATAAATTCCACTAACAGTCAAACCCATTCAGGTTATGACCGTGTCTGTAGCCAGTTAACCTGCGTAATCGACATGACCACGCAAGCCGCACTGAGCTACGACCGCTTCCGCACGACGCCCATAAATACAGAACACATTAAAGCAAGACTAACAACACGGGTAACTAAAACGGAACTCCGGAGGAGACTTAGAGCTTGTATCAAGAGGAGATTTTGAGCAAGACTAGTCATAATTTTCATTTCTTTTTAAATTATTGATAAAGTATTTTCATAAGCCTAAAGTTGCTTTCTTTAATTATTTTCCAAGATTTTTTAACTAAGCTTAAACTTCTTACTTCTTACTATAAGACATGTGAGTACTTAGATGATAGAAATGCTTGGACGGTAAGTGTTTCTGCAACCAACACAGCAACATTTTCATGACATATTGTGAGACAATAAAGATGCAAACTCTATTGTGAAAGAACTGAAGGGATTCGGTAAGACTTTTCCTTCTCCTTTTTCTTTGTCCATTGATCGGAGTGGTGCATGCTCGCTTAAATGTTCGTGCGGATGGTGGCGTATCGGGAGCCGGGTCGTTCCCTTCCCTTAAATATGGTTGAGGGGAGCGATGGCTGACTCTCGCGTTATACTCGTGATCGGGTGCTGTCCGTGTGAACTGGCCTGCTCTTGTCATTGGTTTTTGAATTGTTAGTCATTAGCTACAAATAATTTTTACTTTTATCTCTTTTGAATCCTTTCTTTCTTTATTCTTCTTACTTTATTCTTAATTTTGCATATTTTATTTACAGACATGACATTGTATAATTCATTTATTGATCTAGCATTAAGATGTAATAGAATATAAGACTTAAAAAAAAAATGTGTTGGAGGGAGTTTCTTTAGGGCCCGCCGTTTCTTCTCACTCCGCAAACACTTCCCGAAACGGTGGGTATACGAGTTCCGAGTGGTAGGAACCTCGTGTTAGGTAGATAAAAGAATAACGTTCGAAAAGTGTACACTGCTACCTACTACTTCGAATAAAAATATTTTCATTTCATTTCATTTCATTACTTACTTACTTCGCTGGCTCCGCGACCCAAAGAGAATCTTGGCCAAGCTTAAACTAAATAATTCATAATCTCTTCTCTTACCGTGTGGCACAATTTCACCGTCCTATCCGCAAGGTATAGGCGGCGGGCGGTTGCCTGGTGTTGCACTTATCATCACCCTTGGTCACGTGTAGGGCATTTAAGATTTACACCTACGGACGTGTGCAACGCGACCATCATACACAACTAGAAATCAGATGTGCAGGTTTCCTCACGATGTTTTCCTTCACCGTTAAAGCAGTCGGTATGAAAATGAACGAAGTTTCGAAAAACTCATTGGTGCACGGGCCAGGATTTGAACCTGAGACCTCTGGTTAGGAGGACGGAGTCACTAACCGCAGAGCCACCGACACTTTTATTATTAATTATTGGGCCAAAATACACTTTCAGGCAGCGCGCTCTTTGGTATGTTGTTAGTTTATTGTCTTATTTTCGTAGAGTGCGTTTAAATTTTTAGAATATTTTTACCTTGCTGAATAGCTGATGATTTAAGTAAATAGTAAATAAAGTTTTTACACAAACTTCCATATTTATTTTATACAAATGGCTCATGAAGTTATAAAAAAAACTAAGATTTTCTTCAGTGTCGAGTAAGTAGGGGACTGCTACTCAAAAGTTAAGGGTAATTTGAATTATCATAACTCGAAAACCGTTAATTTTTGACCCATAGTTTATAAGACTATTTCTTGCAAATGAGCCATAGTTTCTCCCTTTAAAAGGAAAATGACTAATTACCGGTGTTGGTTGGAATTATATTTTTACATTTTCTGCTTTACTTGTTAACTAATAACATTTTTATTTTCAGGTCGAAGTGAATGACAAAAAAGGAGTCCCTTACTACTTTTCCGGGAAACTGGCATCTAATGCAGCGCCGGAACCGCCAGAACCGGACGAGCCGTCGGGATCCACGTCCTCAGATATAAGTAGTATGGCAGTATTCGTTATCGGAATAATTATCATAATGGTAGTAGAAGTAGCGGCCGTAATTTTGATAGTAGTAGTTATAATTACCGGGCACTGTCCGTTTCCGCAGTTTACGAAATAAAGTGCGGCCGCTGGCTGCGCTGAGAATGCGTTCTGACACCTGTCATTTTGAAATGACTAGTGATGGGCGTTAACGATAATAAGTAAAAAATAAAATCCCTATTATTTATTACGTTATATAGGGGACGCGAGGACCGAGGAGGTTAAGTACAAGTCTTATTCACGCAATCCGATGAAAATAGCATGGATACCGAGCCTATTTGTCGAACTCATGCCTGTCGAAGTGACTTGTCGCAGTCCGGGAGTTGACTGCATGAAAATTAATTACGAAATATTATTGACTAAATAGCTCTTTAATTGAAATGATTGAAAAACTTAATCACTTTAATTTTCATTGCATTTTAAATTTTTAATTTATAAAAGTTACCAAATAAGTATGCAAACTACTGTTTTGAACAATGACAGCATCGTACAAAATTTCAAACATTTTTAGAACAAAATGCCGTTTTTGACATTTGATTAAAAAAATGTAACTCAAATGACTAGTAGTCAACTACCGAGTTAGTGCTGAGCCGACGAACTAAAGTTATTGTCGCACTAGTCTTTCGAAGCAGTTCTTATCAAAATAGACCTTATACTGGTCGCTTTGATGGAAACACTGTTGGAGGAACAGTTAAAAATTAGCTGTGATTTAAATAAGTTAAAAGCTGTGATTTTTTTATTATTTAAATCAAGAAATCAAAATATTTTTTGTGTACTAAATTAGCATACGGTCTTATTGTGTTATTTTTTTTGTAATCTTATGTGTGTTTTGCATGTTTTTTTTTGTTTTTAATAAACATTTTGATGACTGACATATTGTTTGGTATTTAACATAAGAAATAACGTAGTAAACTGCCCACAAATGATTTATTTACTTCATAGAAGAAGAAGAAATGAGACTTGAAAATGATCAAATTACATTAGTTTGAGAAAATTGTTTAAGGGAATTAATTTTTACAACTGTTATTATTAAATATTTGGGAAGTTATTATGATTAGTTAAAAAAATAAACGGGCAGTTACACAAATTTTCCAACCGCCAAAAAATTTAATGTGTAAAACATGAACAGTAATAAAATCAAAATTGGTCGGTTATTATATCCTACCATGGCCAGTTAAAAATATAATATGGTCAGTAAAATAAATAAATGAGCAGTAAAGTAATGAAATGAGCAGAAACAGGTGAGCGGTAAAATCCGAGCGCCAGTTTAATTGAAAAGGGCCGAAAACTGCTATTGAAGTGGGCAGGAAGGGGAATAAAATTATAAATTATAAATCAACGAAAAAATAAATATTTCATAAATATCGTACATTCCTTTGTTCCCACTAGTTCAGTTGTACAGTTTAGTTGACTGAATAGGTGGATATTTTTCCCCGTATGTTCAGCCAACTGACCGAATAGGTTTGTCCTTAAAAGTCGCAATGGATAAGCCGAACGATGTATTTTTTGCGCAGAGATATTGTAGTTGACAGGATGGGAAGTGACGTAGGACAATTTTGTTAAAAACCCATATCGTCCACACTGCAGGGGCACGGGTCTTCTGCGAAGATTAAACCATACTTCACGATACTTCAATTCAAGCACACAGGGGCCAAGTATTCGTTAACTACCTATATCGTCCTCCCTGCAGGGACTTAGGTCTCTTCCCATAACTCGGGAAGTTTAGGCCATACTCCACACACGGAGACCAAGTCCGGATTGGTGGAGATTTTGGTGCTGGTGGCCAACCCGTTTCAGAAGTTTTCAAGTCGCCCCGACATGGCTGAACGACTGCCATCTATTGAAAGCAGTCGGCAACAACAGCTTAACGTGCCCTACGGAAACGGTCGAGATAAACGTCATTATCAGTCCAGGTTGTGACCGTGTCTGTAGTCAGTTAACCATCGACGCGACCACGCAGGCAGCACTGAGCCACGACCGCTCAAATGTACACGCTACGAAATTAATTATTGCACCAATCAATTATTTTATTTATACTGTGACGCGCACCGCATCACACCCGGCCGGCCAGCGCCGAGCGCAGCAGCAGCGCCCGCGCCGCCGCCGACACCCGCCGCCGCCGCCGACACCCGCCGCCGCCGCCGACACCCGCCGCAGCCGCCGACACCCGCCGCCGCCGCCGACACCCGCCGCCGCCGCCGACACCCGCCGCCGCCGCCGACACCCGCCGCCGCCGCCGACACCCGCCGCCGCCGCCGACACCCGCCGCAGCCGCCGACACCCGCCGCCGCCGCCGACACCCGCCGCCGCCGCCGACACCCGCCGCAGCCGCCGACACCCGCCGCCGCCGCCGACACCCGCCGCCGCCGCCGACACCCGCCGCCGCCGCTGACACCCGCCGCCGCCGCCGCTCAGCACGCCGCCAGCGGCCGCTAGCACCCCCGCGCGTCGCACCCCTAGGGTCCAGCTTTATATAAGTGCACCTTGCTCTCGCTCGGGCGGCACCTGTCTCGAAGCTTTCACACTGATACTTTGGATAAAGGGGTGGACAGATAAGTGCCGCACCCGCCGCGTTCCTCCATCTCTTAGATTCGCTTACCGTACCGTTCCGTTATTCCGTATACCGTAGTCTAGCTTTGTAGCTCCTTGGATAGATTTGGTGATCGGGATCACCGACCGGCTGCACCTGGCAGAGAGTGGCTCGATGCGGAAGTCGAGTAACCTCTCCAGATTTAACTTCGCTTAGAGTAATAGATCCTGGAGCAGTCCCAGACTGCTCGGGGTCGCCGAGTTACACCCGCTCCTAAGCCGCGTGCCGTTCCAGGCTAGCTTCACTAGCCAGTCGCCGACTTAAGGCGGCATCCCCAGAGGATTCGGGTAGGATCCTTTCAGCTAGGGCTGGAGGGACGCCACCTAGGTTTCTGGCACCGTCAGCCAATTCCCGGGTAGGCTGTTTAGCCTAGGGTTCTTCCCGCGTGTGGTGACAAACCACCGAATCTTATAGCATAGGATGAGCGACTAGTTACAAGGGTTTTGAAAGCTAAATAAAGACAATCGTGTCAGTTATAACTTTAATTAATCTTTCATTGCTCCTCCTGGATAGGTTTCCCGAAGGAAATTGCACAGGCACCACCTTATTTCAATGTGAACGTGGTGGCCAGGCCGGCCGGCCGAAGATCGCCGTTACAATACCAATCCGGACTTGGTTAGTACACGGGGGTGTAGAGTATGGCCTAAGCTTCCCGAGGTTTGGGAAGAGACCCGTGCCCCAGCAGTGGGGACGATACGGGTTGTTCATCCACTATGTTACAGGAGACCCGAGCACTTGAAAGTTCTGCTGGCCCCACTAGTGGACCATAGCAGTGGGGACACGAATCCTAAAGGTACTTATTTTAATAAAACAACGTCGTTTTTAACGAGAATATCGTTTTTATTACTGTAAAGAAAGTATAGATATCAAAAATAAAAAAAAAGAGTATACATAGAATCTGAGATAATACTACTAAGTAAATGAGTGGATAAAAAATAGTATAAAATATACTTTAAGTACACACACAGAGATCTATTTATTGCTTAAATTTAAATTACAGGCTTAGCTTTTAAACTACATGCATCAATCTTGCACTTGATGACTGAGCTAGTCAACACATTCAAAACTTCAGGCAGTGTTAGAACATATAGGGTGACTTTAAATTAGTTCTTGATACGAAAGGCTATGCATGTGCTCATAATAACAAACAACTTTCCCTAAGAAACCCATAGTCAAATTGTAAATAAAATATGTAGACTCTTCATAGGTACTTACTAATTTGGCCGGTCAATTGATCGGTTTGTACTTTTTCATAAACTATGAAATGAAATGAAAATATTTTATTCGAAGTAGGTAGCGGTGTACACTTTTCGAACGTCATTCTTTTATCTACCTAATACGAGGGTCCTACCACTCGGAACTCGTATACCGACCGTTTCGGGAATTGTTTCTTTGTTGCTATGTAACAGAATGTAAGACTTTTATTGAAAAAATGTGTTGGAGGGAGTTTCTTTGGACCCGACTTTCTTCTCTCTCCGCAAACACTTCCCGAAATGTTGGGTATACGAGTTCCGAGTGGTAGGAGCTTCGTATTAGGTAGACAAAAATATGACCTACGAAAAGTGTACAGTGATACCTACTTCGAATAAATGATATTTTGATTTTGTATGGAGATGTGACTATGGGTTCCTTAGGGAAAGTTGTCTGTTATTATGAGCGCATGCATAGTCACCCTAAATACGTCTTGTCAATAGTATAAAAAAAATAGGGAGCAGAGGACTAGAGGATCCAATTTTATCACGAAGTGCAAGATTGGACTTTGCATGATCTTATGACAAATAAAATATAATAGCATTCGAGTGGAACGGATAAAAGTGAGTATTCTTGTGATGAGTTTTCGTTTTGTAAAAAACGAAATAACGTTTGCCAGTAGTTAGCCCTCACGGGTGAGAACTTGCTTTTGGCACTACTGGTAATGCGAGTAGTAAATACAATACTTAATCTTCTTCATCTTGTCGTGAGACACAATTATTATTAATCGTCTATAAAGTGTAAAATTAAAGTCGCGAACCCAATATAACTATCGTTTCCGCTCATGAAACTAAAAAACTCTCTAAGTAAAAAAACTTGACTTTTCATACAAATCGCTGAGCTGACTAGCCAACTTTGTGCGAAGAGTCCAATTATTTTACTCCGATTGAATTGGTTCCTAACAGCGCTTTTACAGTCACGCGGGTTTCTGCCCGCATGCTTGCGGCGTTTCCAAAGCGACACGCATGACAATATAATTGACCACGCCGAATACGTTAAAAATAACCGACTTTAATCGCAACAACTCCAAATTTGCTATGTTTTAATTGATTTTCTCAAAAACCGCTGAATCGATTTCGATAAAATTTATATGGGACCACCTGTGAAGTATACTCTTTTAAACAAAGAAAAGAAATTTCCAAATCGGTTCAGGCATCTTCGAGTAATCGATGAACATGCATAAAAAACAAAGATTCCGACGAATTGAGAACCTCCTCCTTTTTTTGAAGTCGGTTAAAAAGGAACCTAAAAAATGTACTGTAACGATAGGTTGCGGGCGGCACGCATGCGGTCTGACCGCATGCGTGCAGAAACCCGCGTAACTATAAAAGCGCTCTTAGAGAAAGTTGTACAGGGTATAACTAGAAATTTCAGTTAAAATTTGACCCGCGATTTCCATTTGACCCTTTATAAAAAACGGTTGCCTGTTAATAATAGCCACTTTGCGTTATTAACTACATTGCGGGACTAAAATTCGACTTAAGGTTTTCTGCCCGATTTTTGGAAAAATAACTCAGTCTACAAACCTGCCAAACACTAAAAACAAAAAGCTAGAAAACCACTAAACTAAAATCATGAACAGTAGGTTTCGTTTTTTTGATAGATTGGGTTACAATATTTTTTCAAAAGTCTTGCAACAAACCTTAAGTCGACTTTTTGTCCACACTGTATTTTTCTTAATAATGACGCGACATTCGTAATGTTCGTATGAAGTATCCTCAGTATGGCGATGCTGAAGCAGTGACGTCACGCGAGCGGGGCTATTGCGTCTAGAGCGCTGAAGCAGTGACGTCACACAAAGTAGTTCCGTCACGTCACAGAAGTATGAAGTCTCCATGGTGAGATACTGAAGCAGTTCCGTCACGTCACAGAAGTATGAAGTCTCCATGGTGAGATACTGAAGCAGTTCCGTCACGTCACAGAAGTATGAAGTCTCCATGGTGAGATACTGAAGCAGTTCCGTCACGTCACGGAAGTATGAAGTCTCCATGGTGAGATACTGAAGCAGTTCCGTCACGTCACAGAAGTATGAAGTCTCCGTGGTGAGATACTGAAGCAGTCCCGTCACGTCACAGAAGTAGGCACAGCATGGCGGCCGCGAGCGGGGCTGGTGCGGCGAGCGCGGCCAGTGCGCGGGTGCCGGCGGAAGACCGCACGCGGCCCGGCGCGCGCTTGTGCCGGTCCACGATGAAGATGCGCCCGCCCATACCTGCGCCATATTCGATTCCATTCATTTATTTCTCGGACAACAGCGATCCATTTTGTTAGTAAACTTAGCCTGTGTTAGTATAAAATAAATTATGTATCTAAATACAAATGGCATTCAGTAATTAGTAATACTCGTAATGCCATGTCAAAATAAATGTAAAATAAAATAAAGTCATATCTAATAAAAAATATTAGATGTCAAAATTAGTAACTACTAGCTTCCGCCCGCGACTTCGTCCGCGTGGACTTCATAATTGAAAGAAAATGTTAAGATCTCTAGAAGAAGCGCCATCTAGTGAAAAAGTGCGTTGCAAATTTAAAGGAGTAACTCAAGTATACAATACAGAAAAAATCCTATCCACAACTTCAGTTTCTTTTACTACGATGAACCTGAATAGTTAACCAAGAATTTGTATAGGAAACTGAAAATACATAAACTGGCAGTGGCGGATACAGAAAATACTCAAGGAGGGGGCGCCAAAGATATCTTGAGCTGCCTTTACTTTTATTGTAATAAAAAAATTTCAAGTCACATGTAAAGTTTTAGAAAATTTTATTTAAACTGATTATACACATACACAAGACAATTAAAAATGTTACACCCCACCCCCCCCCCCCCCCCCATATGTATTCGCCACTGGAAACTGGGGCTTCCTACTCGTAAAACTAACAACAACTTTCCCCAAGAAGCCCATAGTCAGTTCGCAAAAAAAAGTATGCATAGTCAAAAATTCCATCTTCGGCATCATCATCACTTACCACCAGGTGAGATGATGCCAACAGCTTAACAATTGTGGATAACAAATAAAAATATTAGGTCTCACAAAATCAGCTGAAACTACTTCAACCGAGGCTTCTACTCATGAAACTCAACAACTTTTTCCAAAGAAGCCGCAGTCGATTCACATTTTTTTAATGCAAAACCAAAAATTCCATATTCGGCATCATCGTCGCATACCACCAGGGGAGATGATGCCACGCCGCGTCTACGTACTTCATGCACTTTTGGAACAAAATGGTAATTTTTGACTGATGATAAAAGCTCAAATGGCTACAGGGACACCTGCGGCACGCTATAATGGCCGCTTTGACTTTTGACACATTACAATAGTGACGTGAAATGTATTGACTAAAATTATTGATAGTAAAGAACAGCAATTTGCTCGTTCAAACGTTATTATTAATTTATACGGAACTTTATGAGTGGACAAACGTGATAATCCTTTTTTTTTTCTATAGCTCTATTGTATGTATTATATCATAGGAAACTATAGGTCTACATTGTTATATGTATTTTTAAGTGATTCATTTATAAGACTGTTTGTTTCTCTGTAAAATAAAATAAAAAAATAAAAAAAAAGGTCATCAAAGCGTGCCACAGATGTAGGGGTCATCTACCCAACTGCGAATAAAAAAGGATTAAAAAAAATAAAAAATATAAACAGGAACTAACCAGCCTGCGTGAAAGAGTGGTAGTACACGACATCTGGCCAGGACGAGTTGGGCGTGACGCGGAGCTCCGCGAACCCGCCGCCGCCGCCGCCGCAGCGCCAGCGCAGCGTGCGGTTGAAGGCGCGGAAGGCGGCGAACTCGTCCGCGCGCCGCGGGTCGAGAGTTTGCACGCCCTCGCAGAGTGGGCCCGCTGACATCACGCACACAGATTATAATATGAATACAATATGTTTATATAAAGTACACTGGTGGACTAAAAAATCGACTCACGGTTTGTTGCCTGACTTTTGAAAAAATAACTCATGTCAGTCTACAAAACTGCTAAACACTAAAAACAAAAAAAAATAGAAAACCATCAAACTAAAATCAGAAACAGTGAAAACACATTTTTTGAACTTTTGATTTGTTTTTTTTTGCTAGATTGAGTTATTTTTTCAAAAGTCTTTCATTATACCTTGAGTCGATTTATTTGTCCACCAGTATAGATACACAATAAATACACAAAAAAAAAATTCAGGATTGTGAAAATACTTTTAAAACAATAGAAGAACGACTAACTGTGCTTACTTAGTTGGTACAAGAGGGAAAACCTCTACATTCAGTAGCTAGTTGTAAAAATCCCAAAAACTGGGGGACTCCATTTTTCTAGCCACACCTAATGTTGAAACGAGTGGGAAAATACGGGCCAATACGGCTGGCTGCTGGTAGAATCTATAATAAAATTAGTTTCTAATCTTTGTGCCAACCAAAGAACTTGCATATATGTAAATTCCTAGGTGCCAACATTGTGTGACAGTTATGGAATGCTTAAAATAGGTATAAAAAGCTTCTATAAAAAAGTAATTCAAAGTTACATAATTATCTCTTATCATAATAGATACACAAAAAAGTTTTCAAGCATTTTTAAGACATTCATTCGTTTTCATTTTCTTCTGAAAAAACGTCACATCAAAAAAGACAGACCATCACCAATCATCATCATAATATTTATTATGAAAGCGTTCAATTTTGATTTTTAATTTTGATTATTTTTTATTAGTTAAGTTGCCCTTTTATATTATTTGTTGTACGATTAACGCGATGGAGACCACCCTAGGTGGGGCGCTAAGCTTTTTACCCGAAGTGAAGAGCTGTTGTTTTGTCATCGACAACTTGAAACTTGCAGCGGCGATTTCTAGTGTAACGCTCTTTATATTCCACAACAACGCCCTACTACGTTTATGGGTATTTTACCATCCAAGTTACCACCACTGGGGCAGTGCGATAGCCGCCATCCACTCCACCGTGTTATACATTGAAACAATTTTCAGTATAGCGCTGTTTTTTATCAATATAATAGTGTTATTCACATTCTGTGCGGACATGAGAAGAGGTTACGGGCTGCTTTTCGTACTAGTGTCTCTACTGTCGATCCCATTCGAGGTGATCTGGATAGTGATTGCGGGAGCGCGCGCGTTCGTCGACCCCGGCCTGCTGCCGATCCCACATTTCGAGAAGAACTTATGCAAAATAGGAGGAGGTTCGTTAACGTTATTTTATTTATAATAGTCTCTCTCTCTTATCGTGTTGCACAATTTAACCGTCCTATCCACTAGGTATATGCGGCGGTTGCCTAGTGTTGCACTTATCATCACCCTCGGTCACGTGTAGGGCATTTTTTAGATTAGTGATTTATAATAGTGTGACTGCTACATACTTGCAAACCTCTTGACTGCTTCTATGTATGTATTTGTCATCTTCAATCAAGGGCGTCACACACAAGCGCTAAACTACACTATTGTATCTTGCGATATCCGCAGATAGTAAAGCAAGCTTTCACACACGGCGTCATCATCTTCAGCCGAAAGACGTCCACTGCTGGACAAAGGCCTCCAAGGATTTCCACACCGACCGGTCCTGCGCTGCCTACCTGCTGTTGCATGATGATATATTTCCTCACACCCGCGCGTCGTCAACAAGTAAACATCGCTCATATCAAGGTCATAATATACGCTATAATATCTTAGTAATCGCTCGGTGTCACGTGACATCTTAAGATGATATAGTACAGTATAGTTGTGTGAGATATGTGTGAGATGGTCCACTTGTTTGTATGGCGAATGATATTTTATTTTACGATAAAATACGTGTAAAATACAGTGTAGCGCCCATGTGTGCCGTTGATAAATTGCTATACTTACTATACTATCTGTAGGTATCGTTATATAAAATAGTATAGTATAGTGCCAGTGTGTGACAAAAATATCAAAAAAAAACCTAACCTTCCGTTTGAACGGTCGGCTAAAATGTTATATTATTTTTTGTCGTGCTAGTCTTTACGTAGCTAGATTTTTATTTTAATGCAAGATTTTATACATGTGTGACACTTGTAGTTAATTTTTGGATTTTCATCAATTAGCGTTCTTCTTATCGTGTGGCACGTTTAACCGTTCTATCCACAAGGTACAGACGGCGGTTGCCTGGTGTTGCACTTAGCATCACCCGCGGTCACGTGTAGGGCATTTAGATTTACAACTTTTTTCTTTTACTCTCAATTTGTAAGCCCTTGGCATCATCTCACCTGATGGTGAGTGATGATGATACCGACCGACCAACGGACGTGTGCAACGCGACCATCATGCACATCTAGAAATCTAGCGTTTAACAAGTTAAGATGGTTGTCTTTTTACGTTCTCCATAAACTCTTCTGAATCTGAGATTAGGTGTTATTCAACCCTGTTATGTATCTATACTTATGTACATTTAACGGATGTTTCTTTTCAGAAAAAACAAACATGTCGTGCGGTATAGAACTTGTCAAAGTGACATATGACTACGACTATCTGATGTTTGTCTTGTTGCTGCCTATTATACTTTATATATACTTGCTTATCGTTGTATATTCACATTTTGCGAACGACAGCGACGAGGCATAGCTCCGGGCTAACTTATTTCTGATTCGTTTATTTATGAGAAAAACTTTATACATATACTGCTCTTAGGAGAGGCGGCAAAGTATAAGTATAAAATCATGTCAGCCATTAATGCAACTTTCAGAACTAAAAAACTTAAAAAGAAAGCCGACCAACCAGTGTTGTATAACAAAATATCTACTTTTAAACATAATTAGCCACGACATTTATTTTCTAGTATTTTTTCCAAGGAAAATGTTATTTCAATAAATATTTTTTTTTAGTACACTTATCGCATTTTATTTATTTATTTATATACACTCGGCTTCAAAAAAAACGCACCTTTTAAGAAATCTATTTTAAACATCTTTCAATCGTATTTGTATTATGAAATATTGGTAATGTTCGGTATCATTTGAAAGGTAAGGAAACAGAGAATGCAAATACAATAATTCATTCAATGTTTTTTATTGGAACTGAGAAAAATTTACAAAACAATAAAAATCCTTAAAAAACCTAAATAAAATCTGATTAATTTTTCAAAGTTGCTTAAAACTAACCTAAAACCTAGTGTTACCCCCCCTAGCCCTAATGACGTCTTCCATGCGCTCCCTCATGGATCGCACCAACTTTAGGACCTCTTCTTGAGGGATTCTGTCCCATTCCTCAATAACGGCGTCTTGGAGCTCCTGAAGAGTCGCGGGAGCGGGATCACGGGATCTAACCTTGCGTTTCAGCTGGTCCCAGAGGTGCTCTATCGGGTTCAGATCTGGACTTCTCGCTGGCCACTGCATGACAGGGATCCCAACCTCTTGAAGGTAGCCCTGCACAATTCCAGCAGTGTGCGCGCGAGCGTTATCGTGCATTAACGTGAACCCGTCGCCAATAAATCCAGCATAGGGGACCACATGTTCTTCCAGGATCTCTGTGATGTACCGGTGAGCAGTCATCGACCCTTGCCCGCGAGCACCGCCGGTCCGAGAGACGCAAGAAAGTTCAGTTTTGCCGTCGGCAGATATGCCGCCCCAGAACATGCAGGAACCGCCCCCGTATTCTACCGTCTCTTGGATGCAGGCTTGGGCAAAACGATCCCATTGTCTTCTGTATACTCTTTTGCGTCTATCGTTGCAGAAAAGGCACACTCTCGTTTCGTCTGAGAAGAGAATAGCTCTCCATTGGTCCAGGGTCCAATTGACGTGGGCGCGAGCAAATTGCAGGCGTGCTCGCCGATGCGCTGCGGTTAATTTTGGACCCGTGGCAGGTCTTCTAGCCACAATATTTCTCTCCTTTAGTCTTCTTCTAACTGTAGAGACACTCACGGCCCTTCTACGCACTGCTTGAAGCTGCTGTTGCAACTCAACAGCATTAGAGAACCGATTTCTCAAAGACTTCGATACGACGAATCGGTCATCTCTCGCAGAAGTGCAGCGATTTCTACCAGACCCACGCCTTCGGACAAAGCCACCGGTCTGCAGGAACCGCTGGTACACTCTTCGAACAGAAAAGCGACTCAAGTGCAATTGCCGAGCAACATCACACTGACGTAGTCCTGATTGCAGTAGTGCGATAACTTGGGCGGCTTCAGCAGCAGTAGTGTCCATCTTCAAGGACGTTTTTCTGATGAAAGATATTCTTCTGTGTCTTCTTCGACTGTTGGTAGCAAATTTATCCCCCGATAAGCTGTATCGACCCTTTTATACCCAAAAAACAAAACAATACAAACAAAATTTGAAGAGGAGAATCAGTTCCATTGTCATTCACAGTGACTTAAAGTGTCAAGCTTTTTCTTTAATCAAATGAAATGGATATTTTTTTAAAGAGTTTTTATAGGGCTCTCAAATGATACCAATATTGCTACGAATAACTGCTTGTCTTAAGGATTAACAGTGCTTGAAGCCTATTTTTACGGACGTGCGATTTTTTTGAAGTCGAGTGTAATATTATAGATATTATCTTGAAAGAATACAGTGAAAAATGTAGCATATTATCGATACAAGAGCTAATTATCAAAGACTGTTTTCAAAAACCTCAGGCAGTCACAAATTTTTGACAATATTTAAAAGCAAGAGATGTTAATATTATTAATTTAATTATAAAAATTACGGACGCGCCTTAAATGTCATATTTGCACAGTAAATAGAACAAAAAGAAATGAAGAATGTCTGCTGTGAACGAGACTATAGCCGTGGTGACTGGTGCTTTGAAGTTTTTTGTTTTTTTAAACGGAATGCGAATTAATGTAGTAGTTATTCGCAAACACTTCCCGAAACGGTGGGTGTACGAGTTCCGAGTGGTAGGAACCTCGTATTAGGTAGATAAAACAATGACGTTCGAAAAGTGTACACCGCTACCTACTTCGAATGAAATATTTTCATTTCATTTCATCGTTTCATTAATAATTTTATAGATTGGAGAGGATAATTGTTATCTTCTGTCACCGTGTCAATGACTCACCGGCAGCGGGCGTGAGTTGTCCGCGTCGCGTGCGGTGCGCGCCGGCGAGAACCCGCGGTTGGGGCGCGGCGGCCGGCCGGCTGTCCAGCCCGCCCCAGGGCTCGGCGGTAATGATGAGCGGGTGGTACAGCTCGGCCGAGTGGGGGTCGTTCCCCGCCATCACCCTGCAAGATCATCATCATCAAAGTTAAAGAGAGCCTGGCCCTCTGTCGATACAACTCTGAGGAGGCTGAAATGGAAGAGTTGTCGTCGTAGTTTCGTGATAAGTATAATTGCAGTCCAGCCCGCCCCAAGATTCAGCTCAGCGGAGTGGGGGTCGTTGCCCGCCTTCACCCTGCGATCGCGACAGTCGATGTCTATCATCGTCAAAGTTAAAGAGAGCATCACAGAGACGACGACAACTCAGAAAAGAAAACTCTTCCTCCTTTCAGAAGAAAGAAGGGGGCAGTAGTGGCAAGGGGACAGGAGGGGCAAGGAGGCAGTAGTGAAATGGGGCAGTAGGAGCAAGGGGGCAGTAGTGACAAGGGGGGCAGGAGGGGCAAGGAGGGCAGTAGTAGCAAGGAATGCAGGAAGGACAAGGAGGCAGGAGGGGGAAGGAGAACAACAGGGCGAGGGGGCAGGGAGGCTTTAATCTCACTTTTGGCTCACTTTTTCCCTCTTCCCCTCCCCTACCCCTCCCGAGGAATAGCCTCTGAGGATGCAGAATCCTCCATTTCGGCCTACCCATTCTGAGGTGTCGTCGTGTCTGTGAGGCAGAGACTTTTAATAGCGAGTTCCATTTTCTAACAGCGCCATCTAGCGTACAAATAAATAACTTACTCAAAGGTGTAGGTGAGATGTCGTCTCAGCTGCAGGTCCAGCGCTAGCTGCCTATTGAGGGCGCGGAGGAAGACCATCAATAGCGAATTGTATTCCCTAACAGCGCCATCTGTGTATGTCAGATGTCATTTACCTGCCAGTTGCTCATTCACGTAGAGCGCGCAGGTGATATTTGGGCCAGGCCAGTTGTATTCTTTAACAGCGCCATCAGGCGTACAAAAAAAGAACCATCTACACTCACTGGAACATATACGTCAGATGTTCACAAAACACTATTACTCACCAGATGTCGTCTCAGCTGCAAGCAGGAATGTTAGATGCCAACTCAAAAATTATGACACCGGCCTGTCAAAATTCTGGTACTTTCGAAAAAACCATGGTACGCGTCGTCTTACATGGATAATTACTTAGATTATTATTTCGTCTGAGACAGATATTATCACATCACAAATATGAGTATACTCGATAGCACGCGTCGAGTGTTGGTAGTATGTTTCTAGCCATAGAATTTGTATGGATTTGATATGCGTGTCGTCACGTCGTCGCGTGGCGTGTTAATAATGTGTCCGCCCTGAATCCGATATTTTCATAGATTTTAGGATTAGTAGATTTGGCGATGGATTAATAATAATAACGAAAGAAAGAGATGATGTCATTACTCAGCTAATGTGCGTGAGCGGGATACAATCTCCATCACTTGTCCCTTTCGCGCGTATGCGATTTTGGTTGTTTGCCTGCAGTTGATTGCAGGCAAGCAAATTATCCGACCGAATTAGGTGGTCATCTTGATACATACATTGAGACGTAGCAGTTGCACCATTTGAATTAAGTCGGGTTATATTGGATATTCGGGATACCAGCGCAGGAAAAATATTTTACCCCAAAAAGTGGGTAGTTATTTCAACATCTCGGATACTTAATACAAATAACTACTTATTATTGTGTTAACGTTTTTAGAAATGGATATTTGAGAAATTAGTGGAACTTTTAACGATAGATATGAACATAAACCACAGATTTTTTATAATAGACATTTTGAATGAAGTGATTAAATTAGATGAGATTCTTTCTACAGTAAGTCGCATACATCGTTATAATAAACATATATAACGGTAGATATATACAGTAAGTTTGCGTTTTATTATTGCATTAGCAAAGTCATTTTAAGCAATAAAAAAATGCAAATGTATGTAGATTTTAAACTTGAGATCCTGAATAAATAAGAAGCTCTAAAGTTCTGGATTGTTTTATATCGGAAGGTACCATTTAGGCAGAGTTTTTTGACATCATTTTGGTCTCAAAATTCTAGCTGGAACCAATCTATCGTTATATTTTGGGTGTTATTGAAGCATTCATTTTGAAATTTTGCATATGTGTAGGAGGCTCTATTTCAGCAATAATTGTTGACATATAACTCATAACAATTGGTGTAGTAGTTCCTTGGTTCCAGATCCAAAATTCGATTTTCTGTGAAACTATGATAGCACATTTTTCCCCTTTGGGCACTATTTGTCAGTATTTATTGGCATTATCAGAATATTGAAATTCAATCATAAATAAAAAATTAGCTTATTTAAAGTATTATTTTTACTGCTTTATTTACCAAGTTTCCGAAAACTTTTGTACGAATAAAAATACTGAAACGTGCGAATGAAATACTGAAAGTTGCGAAAAATTAAGTCATCATTTGCTGACGTAATACTTTTCTACCAGAGTAAATTACGTTTAACCAAAAACTATGGTTAGCCATTTTTATCGTTATTTTCCTATTATCAATTTAAAACCAATTTGATACATTTCATAAAATTTGGTGCTTTTTAAACTATAGCGAAATAATGCAAATACTATTCTGTATTATTCCATAATAATTTCTAATAAATATGAAATCTGCTTTTAATATATATTTTATTACTTACACAGATGCCTGTTAGTCTACTATATGATGACCTAAATTTGATTTTAAAGTAAGGAGTAAGTGAGTAAATAAAAGTAACGCAGTTTATTATGAATTATTGCAATCATGAAAAGTAATACAAAATTGTACTTATGTACTGCTTAATCAATAGTTTATAATTATGTCATTCATTATTGTATTATAAAAGCCGGTCTAGACTTAGTCGGTCGGCCTTTTCCTTTGTACTAATGTAATTCAACTCTACCATTATTGCAATATTTTTTATTTTACTATCTTATGTCACGATTATTGAGGTACTATTGAGAGTGAGTAGAGTTTAATAAATGAAAGCGTAACCTGGCCTTTTATTTAAAGTTTTTACATGGCAACAAAAAGAAGCTGTCAGAGGCTGTCACTGTTGAATGTTAGTATGACTACCAATTATTGATACTTGTTGGCTGAATATTCATGTTTATTATTTATTGTATTGTTGAGCGTAAGAAATGATATAATGATATTATTTGTAATGGCCATTTGTAAATGATAGATTTTATGGTAATTTTAGATTTTTCAGTGCAGAAATAAACTGCAGATTATCAAAATCAGTTTATGAAGTAGACTGTTTTTATGTTTATATTTATAAACAAGATGTACAAGGAGTCAATAAAATTGTCAAAAGCGAATTGTAAATTGTAATTTCAACTAGTATAAATATATTTTAATAAAGATTTATCACACAAGTATTAAATATATATTTCCTGCTATAGGTTCGTGATACCACATAAAGATTTTTGGAATTTGCCGCGCTTTCTCAGGTTACGCTTTCATTTGTTAGTCTCTAGTAGGGTTCATTTTTAAAACAGTGTTTATAAACATTGGTTCCAAATAAAATAACACATTTGTATAACAATAATTTTCCAATATTTATTATATTTTGATTATTTTTCAAAAATAGGTCGTACCTGTGGCCGTGTACTAGAGTATATCAAAAAATTCAAAAAAATTCAAAGATTAATCACTTGCAAAAGAATAATGGGGAAATGTGCGATAGCGGAGATATCATTATTTTTCATGTCAGCTTCATAAATTTTTTTCGAATAAAAATCTTATTAATTGGAAACAAGACTATATAACTTTTTCAATATAAGTGTGCATTGGCATGATCTATAGTGCCCATTTCGAGCAAAATAAATATAATATATGTAAGAAAAAATGCTGAATGTCTATGAAAGACGAATCTCAGCTAACAGTGCGCCGCCGCGGGTAGTTGTTTTCATTACAATTGAGAGTAAAAAAAGTTATTCCATAACCAACAATAGAAATAAAGATCGTTTTTACAGAGCGTAGGAAAACGTTTATATTATCGGAACATGTTTTTCGCAATAATTTTGTCGGAAGTTTAGTATTTTATTTGGAAGTGCAGTTTTTCTTTCGTTGAATTGTAATTAGAACAGACTTGTGCTTGTTTGTTAAATATGGAATTATTTTTCGCTGTATTTTGTGTTAATTTTTCGATAATTTATTTTAATGCAGCTTAGTTAGTATGTATTATAATCAGCCACCGAGATCGCTGCAAGTTCATTTGTTTTTCGGAACCTTTATTATTTCCCTCAAGGCGTTAAGTATCGCCAAATCGCAATATTCAATTTAAATTCTTAAAATAATGGTTAAAGCTATCACCCTGGAAGAATATACAGGGTGTAACAGAAGTGTGTGACAATACTTCAAGGTTGGCTTTTACCCATCAAACTGAACAACTTTTGTTCTACAACTTTGTTGAAATCGCATAATTTTTTTTGGACTTTTCATACAAATCGATCAGCTGGCGAACCAAGTTTGTATGAAAAGTCCAAAAATTTTTTTGCGATTTCAACAAAGTTGTAGAACAAAAGTTGTTCAGTTTGATGGGTAAAAGCCAACCTTGAAGTATTGTCACACACTTCTGTTACACCTGTATAACATACTTGAAACAATAAAAAACAAATTGCCTTGAACAGAATCATAAAAATCACAAAAACTTTGATGAAAAAAAATTTCGTGTAAACCCTGTATTTTTGCATTAATTACAAATTCTCTTGGAAACACAATATTTTTTTATGTTGAAACCAACACACAAAAATTGGCCATTTTAATACCTTCAATTTACCTTGAACGGTTTTTTTAACTTGTTTGAAAGCCAAGAAAAGTAATAAAAACATCGAAATCTCGAGAATTTTGCGTTCGGCCTTGACGTAACCGCCGCGGTGGTACCCACATTGATCTGAACTTAAAATGAGTGGCGTTACGGTCGATATTATATTATCATACATCAACCTCCTCAGATTGAGTGTACGTCGCGCCTAAAAAAAATGATGTAAACAGATCCACATCAAAATAAGTAAAAAGGGAGTTTTTTGTGAACAGATGGTAACCCAGTCGTAAGTACCTACCTTATATGTATGTCTTTCTCAACTGTATACGCGAATGTCCGGGGCCTGGATATTTTATTCCCCCGGACACAAGCAAGCGAGGGAGAGGAATGCAAAATACAAAATCATTACAAAATATTGCATATCCTCTCGCACCAGCAGTCAGAGTCAACACAAAGGGGCCGTTTCATTCTACACATTAATACATCGATTGTACATAACGGAATTATAGAGGGAAAATAAAGTTTAATGCTAGATGTGAAAATTATGGTACTTTTGCATGGTACTGAAGACCTGAATAATGGTACGTATACCATAATTATGGTACGTATGACATCACTGGCTGCAAGTCTGGCGCTACTTGTCCATTGACGTGAGACCATCAATAGCGAGTTCTATTTACTAACAGCGCCACCTAGCGTACAAATAAAGAACCATCTAAACTTACTGGAAGGTATACGTCAGATGTCGTCTCAGCTGCAAGTCTGGCGCCAGTTGGCCGTTCACATATAGCGCGCGGGGGGGCAGCGGGCGCGGAGGGGGGGCGCGGGCCGCGAGCCCGCGCCGGCCGCCCGCGGGGCCCAGCGTGACCCGCAGCACGCGCAAGGCCGGGTCGAAGAGAGCCGCTCGCTCCCACGGCGCGTCTGTGGCCGTGTCGCCGGATCGCGCCACCCTGTCCATGGAAACGATACTTTAATTTGTTGTATTTTTACCCGACTTCAAAAAAGGAGGCTCTCGGTTTGACCCATATGTATGTTTGTCCGCGATTATCTCGCGTTTGGCTGAACCGATTTCGATGCGATTTTCAGAAAAGTCTTTGTTACATTTAGGAGAAGGTTTTGGTATTCTAATGTTGTGTTCGAAAAACAGAGGGTTAGTATGAAGGTCTACCGCGATCGCAGTTGCTTCTGTACGATTTTTTGCAGCAATTTTTATGAACAACAAAGGATTATCCTGAAACACAGGCTTCACAATACAATACACAGAAATTATTTTATTATTTGTTTAAAGTTTAAAGCCTTAAAGCCTTATTACTACGTAAGTAGTTAGGTCTCGAGCGGCGACCGCGCACCGGACGACGTAGAGTGGGCAGGCTCCCACTCGGTGGACCGATGACCTGGTGAAAATTGCGGGAAGCCGCTGGATGAGAACAGCACAGGATCTATTGGTGCAAAAATCCTTGGGAGAGGCCTTTGTCCTTGGACGCCTTTTAGCTGATAATGACGATAAGCACTAAGACGGTATCTTAACACTCTCCATAAGCAGACACGCGAGTCAGACGGAGGCGACGCCATCACAGACATAGACATATATTTATTTTTGAAACAAAAAAGCCAACATACAAATAATAATACTAGATTACAAATGTATTAAGAGCATAATAATTACAATATTAATTAACTGTCCTAGGTGAAACTTTCACAAAAATCAAGCTTAGCGTTAACCACTCACACCAGTGTCCTGGCACTCGTTGTAAGCAGGCACGTGGGTAAGATGAGGGCAGCGCCATTAAATGTATGAAGAGCGATGTAAAATGTACAAGAAAGTGTCACAAACATGAAGATAACTGTAAGGAACTCACACCACAGTGTCCTGGCATTCGTCGTACGCCGGCACGCGAGTCAGGTTCAACAGACGCGGCGCGCTCGGGAACAGGCGGTGCGCGCCGGGATGGCCGTCCTCGTCTAGCGAGCCCACCGCCCATATCACGCTCTGAAGGCCTGTAGTGCGCCATTCGCGATCCATGGCCTCCACTGAGATAACAAAACATCGGCTGTTACTAGTAGCACACCGAATATGACAATTTGACAGAAAAGGTCCAAAATAAAACACTGAATATGCCAAATAAAAAAAAATACAAGAGTCTAAAGCGCCCACTGCCCACACGCGTTGTAGGCCTGCAGTGCGCCATTCGCGGGCCATGGCGTCCACTGCACACACACAACACAAAGGCTGTTACAAATAATATACTGAATATTATTTTTATTTATTATTTTTCTTTTTCCTTTTTTTTATATTTATCTTTTTTTTTCATTCATTTTATTGTTTACTTAATTTTGTTATTTTCTTATTTCTCAAGAATAATTTAGCAAAACATATGAACTATTGGGAAAAACCCCAACACTAACGCGTACGAAGTCGCAGGCACCAGCTAGTACTGAATATGCCGATTTGACAGAAAAGATTACGCCCACATTATGCTCTGTAGGCCGTCTGTGCGCCACTCACGGTCCATAGCCTCCACAGTATAGACATATTACATTGTTACAAAAAAAACACTAAATATGGCAGTTACAGAAAAAGCTCCAAGCGTCTAGCGAACCCACTGCCCACACCACGCTTTGAAGGCCAGGAGTGCGCCATTCGCGGTCCATAGCCTACACTGTGCAGCACAAAACAATCAATCAATTTGTCAGAGATATTCTTCTTTAGACCCATGGCTGCTGTCTGGTGGTGAAAATGTGTTTTTCCTATAGCTTTAGCTATAAACAATTAATCTAGGTAGGCCTCCGACTCGGTGGACCGATGACCTGGTGAAGGTTGCGGGAAGTCGCTGGATGTAAGCCGCACAGGACCGGTCGATGTGGCAATCCTTGGGGGAGGGATTTGTCCAGCAGTAGACGTATTACGGCTGATGATAGTGAAATTATCTACAGTCCACATAGAAGGTTTTCACTTCGAGCCCAAACTTCGACACAACTAATAGCTACTGTGTCTATTACAATCGTTTTACTGCACCTGTCAGGGCGAGACAAACACATCACACTATTGCCAAAATCTTCCGCGCATTGTGATCTTTTCTGCGTTGGAACTTTTCTATGTATTCGTTAACAACCCATATCGTCCCCACTGCAGGGGCACGGGTCTCCTCCCATACATCGGGAAGGTCAGGCCATACTCCGTACACGGGGGCCGAGTCCGCATTGGTGGAGGTTGTGGGGCTAGTGGCCAAACCTTGTGGAAGTTTTCAAACCGCCTATAAGGCCTCCGACATGGCTTAACGAAGCACGAAAACGGTCGAGATAAATGCCATTACAGTCAAACCCATCCAGGTTATGACCGTGTCTGTAGTCAGTTAACCTGCGTGATCGATGCGACCATGCAAGCCGCACTGAGACACGACCGCTTCATGTATTAAAGTTCTATGTATGTATTCTATGTATTAAAAAGTAATAACTATTTAAATTGTTCGCAATAGGCTTTTGATTGTTTTGAACCGACGACATTCTCTATGATCAAAACATCTATCATTGTAAATATTTCAATATGAGCTTAGCTGAAAAAGAGAACAGAAATAACTCATTGAAATTCAAGAGTTTTCTTCAAGAACCTTATATTACAATAGGCTACGTACCCGGCGTGAGCCCCCGCCTGTAGGTAACAGCGGTGACGCCGGACTCGCGAGAGCCGGACAGCACCTGGCAGTTGTCCTGCCCGCCCAGCAGATCGTCCGGACACACGCCCTGCCACGCTCCCAGGACACGCACGCACTGGAATGCAACATAAGTTATTGACTACTGAGAACCCACAAGTGTGTCACACGAGTGTCACGCGTGTAAAAAAATATGTCAATTCTTGCCACGTGAACGTCACGCGTATTGTAAATGTGGTGTCATAAGTGTGTTACAATGTAGCACTACGCGCGTCACTAGTGTGTCACACGTTTTTAAATAGTATCACAAGTATGTCACAAAGTTCTTTACACGTGTCACAAGTTTAGGACACGTTGAAAAATTTCACTACACGCGTGGGAACGAGTGTGTTACACGTTTTTAACTAGCCTTAAATTGTCACAAGTATATATGTCGCAAGTTTCATTACACGTGTCACAAGTTAAGCATACGTTTCACGTTTACACGTGTTACAAGTGTGTCACTCGTTTCTAAATTTACACGTATCACAATGTTATAAGCTTGCATTACACGTGTCACAAGTGCAGTAGCACAGTCGAGGGCATGTGCCAAAACTAAATGTATGTAACCAATTGAGGGTAAACAATAAAAAAAAAGCGGCCAAGTGCGAGTCGGACTCGCCCATGAAGGGTTCCGTAGCAGCAAGTAACATAATATAAAAGTTTTTGTAGTTCGTTGTAACTTGAATGAAAGGTAAATTGCGGTTTACGATTTATGACGTATTAAAAAAAAACTACTTACTAGATATCGTTCAAACCAATTTTCGGTGGAAGTTTGCATGGTGATTTACATCATATATTTTTTTTAGTTTTATCATTCTCTTATTTTAGAAGTTACGGGGGGGGGGGGGACACATTTTACAACTTTGGAAGTGTCTCTCGCGCAAACTATTCAGTTTAGAAGAAAATGATATTAGAAATCTCAATATCATTTTTGAAGACCTATCCATAGATACCCCACACGTATGGGTTTGATGAAAAAAAAATTTTTAAGTTTCAGTTCTAAGTATTAGTGGCCCCCAAAATTTATTGTTTTTTTTTTCTATTTTTGTGTGAAAATCTTAATGCGGTTCACAAAATACATCTACTTACCAAGTTTCAACAGTATAGTTCTTATAGTTTCGGAAAAAAAGTGGCTGTGACATACGGACAGACAGACAGACAGACAGACAGACAGACAGACAGACAGACATGACGAATCCATAAGGGTTCCGTTTTTTGCCATTTGGCTACGGAACCCTAAAAATGTGTATAACGTTGACGTACGTAAGGTTGAGTGAGTGTAAAGGTTCTGGCAGAATAACAGCGCTGCAGGTCGCCTAGGTGTCTATTGCTGATCCGGAACCCGTTCCAGCACAGATGTCGTTTTAGTGTTCATCTGTGGCTTTGTTTTTATTTTTATAAGTCAAAAGTCAATATGTTTTTAATCGTCTTTTTTTTCTACCTAGTACAAAGTTCCTACCGCTCGGATCTAACGTTTCGGGATGTGTTACTGAAGCGAGAAGAAACGTCGAGTCCAAAAGAAACTCACCCCACCACATTTTTTTAAATACTAAATTTCTAATACAATTAATGTCATTACTGGAACTTAGAGCTCGAGGATCTAAACATGTTCATGTAACTTAGTAATGAATTGTAACTTTCGTTTTTTTCTGTGTATGTAATAAACCTTATCTAATTGTTTGAAACTTGCTCACCGGCGCGTGCGCAGTAATATTGTAGTCGTTAGCGAGCGCCTGCCCGCGGCGGGAATCGAACCGCAGCACCGCCACGTCGGCGCCCACCATGCGCGCCTCCGTGTCCGAGCCGGATATGCCGAACGCCATGTACTCGTGATCGCCGATCTGTGGTGTAATGAAATGAAAATATGTATTATTTTTTATGTGATAGCTGGCATACGAGCAGGCGGATCACCTGATGGTAAGCGATTATCGCCGCCCATAGACACCCGCAACACCAGAGGAGTCACAAATATATTATAATAATAATATCCGGGACAAATCACACACGGTCATCTGGCCCCAAACTAGGATTCCCTGTATCTTGGGAACCAGAGACTGATATACATACACATATACTTTTAAATACATACATATATAGATATAATACACCCAGACTCAGAGCAAACAATTCTCCTCATCACAGAAAAGTTTGCCCTGTGTGGAGATCGAACCCACGACTCTCGGATCAGAGGTCAGGATCGCTAAACACTTAGCCACCGAGTCAGTCCTATTTGAACCAAAACCTCTTTATAACTCCTCTACACGATGAGCCATCACGGGCGAGCAAGAGGGACAGAACTATAGATTACACAAGGACGTAACTACATCATTAATCTACTTTCATATAGCTTTATCTCTCTTACTCCCTCATGATGGCCCATCGTGTAGAGGAGCTATTACATGTAGTTTTAAACTATCAAATTACAGAGCAAAACAGATTCCAAACTATTAAAACAACTAGTAATTTTGTTTTTTAAATTAAAATAATCAAACTTTAAAACTTTCAGATTAAAAGTGCTTCTGCTTCTGGTACTAACACCCTTTTTATTAGTTTGAACGACTATAACCCTTTGACCGCCACGCTTCTTCTTCTTCCAAGTCGTAAGCCCAAGGATTGGGGATCGAGATCACCATGAGGTCAAGTCAGTGACAACTGTAGATTAAGGCAGAGTAAGGTACATGTTTCCATTTTCGCCATGCTACGCTATGAGAAATCGTGAAACAAAAATGTATGAAAATCTCAAATCCTTGTGTGTGTGTGGCACCAAAAAGCGTTGTTGGCTATAGCCAACTGTGGCGGTCAAAGGGTTGATCAGTTTGAGTGACATTTTATTTTTTTATTTTAATTTAAAAAATGTACCGAATTTATTTGATGTTTCCACTTATATAAACCATGTACAATAAAAAAACAAATGAATAATATATTCTTTTGTTTCCTCATAAAATCAGCCAGCTACAAATAGGTACAACCAAAAAGTTTGAAGACATCGATAAAGAGAGAAAGAAACCACACATATTTGTTTATAAACCAACCTGTCCGGTGAGCTGCACGGTGACGGCGGACCCGAACACCTCCCACGACAGCTGCAGCTCGCGGTGCAGCTGCGCGCAGTGCGGCAACTGCGACCTGCGGGATTGCACTTTCTTATTATGGGAGACGGCAAATCATAATCATTTCATTAGTAAAAGAATTGTACACGTCATTTTACAATTTACATCTAAATGTCAAAATTACCAAAAAAAAATAAAAAATAAAAATACAATGAAATGAATAACAAGAGTTACGTCTTGAAGGCAAAACCCACTAGTCCAGTATTATTTAATACGCACAAAGTCGTTAAAGTAATTTTCACAAATGTATGTAAGTTGGGGCATTAAAGTTCTCGAGTGGCGACCGCGCCTTAAAGACGCAGTGTAGGCAGCCCCACTCGGTGGAGCGGGGGCTGGTGCAGGTTGCGGGAAGCCGCTGCATGCGGGCAGCGCAGGACCGGTCGGTGTGGAAATCCTTGGGGGAGGCCTTTGTCCAGCAGTGAACGTCTTTCAGCTAATGATGATGATGATGTACTTATAAGACAATCTAGAACAGCTAGCTAAAGACAGCATTGTAGCCCCTATTGTGTGCGAGGGCGACAAAACTAACCTGCGAGGCAGTATCATAACATCTGCCGGCGGCACATTCAAATCATCCGGCAACAAGGCCGAAGCTACTGCAACCCTTCGCCGCGCGTCCCACAGAGCGATCCAACGTAACGAGCGCACGGAGCGGGCGCCGAGCGAGAGCCGCACGTCGGTTCCATTGTATGCACCCAGGGGCTCCAGGCTACCGAAATATGTTGTTTAGGCTAACGAAACACATCTTCGGCTAGGCTACCGACATATAATTAATAAATATCTGAAATAAATCGCACACGGTCATCTGGTCCCAAACTAGGACGGTTGTTCCAAAAGAAACACTTAATACACCATAAAAAAGTCTCCGTTAAGGTAGAACTGTAAGCGATAAATTAAAATGTGAAAAAACTGGCTTATTCAGTGTTTCTATGTATTATGGGAGCCTGAGATTGTAATGATATGTTTACATACATACATATGTAGATATAATACATAGAAGTGTTTGTATTGGGTGTAAATCGAACCCACGATTTCACGATCTAGGATTTGTAGACAGGAGCTAGGGAGTCTAGGCTACCTCAACATATAACCCCGGGGATTTGGGATTGTGACCATCATCATGAAGTAAAGTCGTAGATTGAGGCCGAGTTAGGTACTTTCATTTTTCACATCATCTAGCTGATCAGCCCTTTTGTTTTTCCCCTCCACTTTGCCCGTGCCTATGTGTGGAAACATATAGGGTGGTCTTAAAACATCTGCCAGGACCTAAACTGGGGTTTCTGTTCATAAAACTGAACAACTTTCTCCAAGGAACACATGAATTTTATAGATATATTTAACTGGACGGCAAGTGACATAGGCTACATTTTATCCTGTAAAAAATACCGAACTACCTCGGAAATTACACCGAACGGTAACCCAAAAATAATGCAAAATGAGAACATAACTTTTGGTGCATACAGCAGTGGTTAAGATAGCTGTTATCAGGCATATCTGCGAGCATGTCGAGTAGGCTTAGAAATAATGTTTGTTTCTATAACCCCTTCTCCTTTGGGTTCGGACAGAATATCAAAGTTGTGGTTAAAATGTGAAACCCAAAACCACAGCATTATGCAGAGTCCAGGAACCTTTTCGGTAACTCATAGTTACATATACTCTTAATTTTAGTTTATTGTATTTCAATTTAGTCTTAATTTAGTTCTTATTTATTTAATAAAAATATCGTATTCTGTAACGTTTTTGTTTGCCGAATAAACTTCTTTTCTTTCTTTCTTCTTTATGACAATAAAGTGAAACAATATAAAGCTAGACACTCACTATCCGAACTCGTCGGCTACCTGGAAGCCGCGCGCGGAAGGCTGCGCACTCTCGCCCACCCAGAAGTAGACTTCCTCGCCGCTGCCGTCGTATTTCAACTCGGGGATGCTGTATCGTTTAAAAACACAGCTTCGTATTAGGTAGAAACAAAATTTAACGTTCGAAAAGTATACAGTGATGCCTACTTCGAATAAATGTTACTTGGATTGATTGAAACCATTAGAAAACACGCTTCGACAGCCTTACAATACAATAAATAAACAAAATGTTCATTTGTCACCAAGATATAAAAACATGATTCGGGTTGAGACGCCCTTTTAGGAATTAAAAATATAACTGCGCCAGGAAACCTCGTCGTAATTCAACTTGGTACATAGGTACTTGGTACATGGTACATAGTAAGACACATAAAATACCCTTTGAAGAGTTTCACCACAGTGGTAACAGCGGTCGTGGCTCAGTGCGGCTTGCATGGTCACGTCGATCATGCAGGTTAACTGACTACAAATGTAATATTATATCCTGGATGGGTTTGATTTTTAGTAGTATTTATCTCAACCGTTTTCGAGATAGCAGTCGTTAAGCCATTTTGATTGCTTGGCGCTTGAAAACTTCTAACACTACTGGGGCTGGCCCCCGTATGTGGAGCATGGCCTAACGTTCTCGGGTATGGGAAGAGACCCGTGCCCCAGCAGTGGGGACGCTGTGGGTACACTCACAGTATGGTGACGTGGTCGAGCACTTGCAGCGGCTGCGACGACGCGGCGGATGAGCCGGCCAGCGGCGCGATCGTCTGCGGAGTCGCGTTAACATTTCTTAATTAAAAATCTTAGATGAAAACAATCAACGGCATCAATCATAGTAATCAATCAATCAATTTAATTAATTACGTTAACAAGCATTGTATTTATCAGTATCAGTGTACAATAAACAATAAAATAAATAATAATAAATAATGTAATGATTCCAGCCAGGGTAAGGCTAAGTAGAAGAAGAAAATATTAAATTAAAAGGGGATGATACGACATTTATCTTATTTTATTTCAGTAGGTACAGTTATAGACTACAAACTAAAATTACTTACATAAAGCTTATTAATCTGTAGCCCAGTAAAACTATATACATCATGTAATACAAATTGTTCGAGCATAAAGTTTAATTATCGTGATAATAATAATAAATATAAATAATTTTAAAAATAAAACAACAGTGTATTAACATTTCTTGAATTTTGGAAGTAAACCATTTTTGAAGGTTGTCATATAATACAATACGTCGTGACAACAGAAACTAGAATTAAGCTAGGAGTATAGTGGTATAGTGCGTTGAAAAACTAAAGTGGGATTGAGATGGAATTTGGTTTGAAATTGACCTTATTTATTTCTGGTGTTTTGTGTTCGATGATTTTGTTTCAGTACTTTAATAGTTTTGTCGCTTTACGAGGGAAAGTAATAAAACCAGATTTTTTTTCTTGGTATATTAACGCGTACCTATTTACAGTGTAAAATACTGATCTCAAGTGATACAAAAGTACGGAAAGCGCAATAGGAAGCGATGGTTCTAGTCATGCTCTAGTCCTATGCTGCCCTCGTAAGAAATAAGGCCGTAAAACTCCATATACTTTGCGGTCTTCTTGCTTATGAGGTGAGGGCCGTATGAAACTTGCGCTAGAACTTTCTACAGTCGCTAAGAGCTGTTAAAAGATAACAGCAACACAACGTACCCTCGGCGCGGGCGGGTCGAGGTCCTCCGGCACGAAGACATCGGCGAAGGAGTTCTGCGAGGCGATGTCGTACACCGCGAACCAGCGCAGCCGCGCCGCGCGCTTGCCGGCCGGCAGCCGCAGCCGCACGTCCGCGTTGTAGTAGCGCTCCAGAATGTTCGTCCTGCAAATATCGCTAATACCTATAACCGTAGATTCGAGTCAAATCACTACGAATAAAATCAAATTAGGATCGAATCGAATCCGAATGAAATCGGATCGAACCAAATAAAATCGAATAGAATCAAATCATAACATGTTTTTTCGAAGCAGCCAGTTTATACGACGCATATTAGTAGCGCTCTAGAATGTTCGTCCCGCCAAAGCGAGCATCACCATCGAATCGAATTAAATTAGAATCTAATCTTATTGAATCTAATAAAATGAGGCGATGTCGTACACGGCGAACCAGCGCAGCCACGGGCGGCAGACGGAGACGGACGTCCGCGATATAGTAGCGCTCTAGAATGTTCGTCCTGCACACATCGTATCGCTAGCATTACCGTCGAATCCAATCAAATTCATGGTCTAGTGTAGGTCTACCTGCGGGAAACGGACCCGCATCAGGAGGTTGTGGGTTCGATTCCCGGTTGGTTGGTTGGCTTTTTTTGAGCTCGCTTGGATAGCTACCACAATCTTATCTATTGTTGATTGGTGTGTTGTGGCACTGAGATATGATAGCCAGTACCGCGGCATTCCCCACTGCGGAATCTTGGTAAGCCCGCTTCCATCTTCGGCATCATCATCAATTACCATCAGGTGAGATGATGCCAAGGGCTTTACTTTATTCTATTCTAAATTTCAATTTAAACATATTTTATTTCATTACGGAAATCTTTTTTTTATAAAATTCAATGTTCTTATTTTATTGCATAATCTTTGTCTGTCTCACTGATAGTTCCAAAGCAGTAATAGGCTTGTAAACATTAACTTAGTAATTAATTGATTACCTGTTACTCATCCAATACTAAGGCATGAAATAACAAGTGAAAGACAAAATTAGATTATTATTAAAATTAAAAAGTAATAAAATTGTTGAATACAATACTATAGGTATCAACATCTACTCAACTAGAAAATAGATGTTAGGGAATATGGAGATATTTTACTTGTGATATTAATGTGTCCGTATCAGCGTGTCCTGTTGACAAGTGTCAATGTAGGCCTCCTCCAACTTTTCCAACTCTGTTCTTTCTCTTGCTATTCTAAGCAACAGTAATCCAGTCTAGATATTGTCAGACCATCTTTCGAACTTCTTGAAAAAGGATGGTCAAAAGACATTATACAGGATGTAAAAAAGTGCGTTTGTAATTTTAAGGGGTTACTCAAAATCAAGTATAGAATACAGGAAAAATTTTGAAAAAATCCAATCTTCATTATTTATTTCTGATTCCCATACTCAATCTGTAAAGTTAATCAAGAATTTGAATGGGAAAGTAAAAAAATGAGTTTGGAATTTTATGTATATCTTTTCCTGTATTATACATATACTTGATTCTGAGTCACCCCTCAAAATTTAAAACACACTTTGAACACCCTGTATATCGACGCTTGAAAGGAAAAGTTGACTAAGCGCCATATCGTCCCGCGCACGACTAACACTCCTATTTCATTTTTCTCAAGTTCTTAAAAACTGTATTTCAATTAGAAAAAGTTCAAACTCAAATCATTAAAAATCTGAGATAGGAGAGTTAAGTGCGAAGGACGATATGTCGCTTAGTCAAATTTTCCTTTCAAGCGTCGATATGTAGTTTAATTTGTCTGTGTTTTGGAATAAACGTTTATTGTATTGTATAAGATTGGCTACTGAAGCCACTTGAGGGCACGCGAGAGGGCAAATCAACGAAGCCCCCATAAATAAAAGGAGCAGTCGCTGTAGCCAAGTAAAATGCCATTTGATGTATCACCTCGTTTTGACGACACTCCCCTAAATGCCTCAGCTAGTATCGGAATTCTTGGTGTCAACATATCGAGTGAAGTCCAGTTCCGTGGCCATCTAGAGGGTAAGGCTAAATTAGCCTCGAAGAAGCTTGGTGTGCTCAATAGATCGAGACGGTATTTCACTGCGGCGCATCGCCTGCAACTTTATAAGGCGCAGGTTCGGCCTCATATGGAATACTGTTCTCATCTCTGGGCAGGGGCACCCCAGTACCAGCTTCTCCCTCTGGACCGCATTCAACGGAGAGCAACTCGAATCGTCGACTGCCAGGATATTTCAGATCGGCTTGACTCCCTGGCGCTGCGTAGAGATGTAGCCTCGCTCTGCATTCTCTATCGCATATACAATGGGGAGTGCTCCGAGGAATTGTTCGGATTGATCCCTGCCGCCTCTTTCCGCCATCGTTCTACGCGACAACATATTCATCCCCATCACATAGATGGTTGGCAGTCCACAACCTGTGCGTTTCACTAGAAACTTTCTGCCTCGCACAACCAAACTGTGGAATGAATTGTCGCTTGCGGTATTTCCGGACCGATACGACATTCAAGCCTTCAAGAAAAGAGCGTACTCCCAAATCAAAGGCCGGCAACGCACTTGTGACTCCTCTGGTGTTGCGGGTGTCTATGGGCGGCGGTAATCGCTTACCATCAGGTGATCCGTCTGCTCGTTTGCCACGTCTGCCATAAAAAAAAAAAACCAAAACCAGCATCGGACAGATGATGATTGTACTCACTTGCCGTGCTCATCGGGCACGATGAACCCCTGCGGGCCGGGGCGCGGGGAGTCGCCGGCCCAGAAGAACGTGTCTTCGCCCGCTCCATCGTAGTTGAAATTCACCAGCTGTAGCGTCCACTCGTCCACTGCATACACCTCACCTGACACCTGAATGAATGAAAAACACTTTATTGCACAACAAAACAGGAAAATATAAACGTAAACATAGTTCATTCCAATCAAAAAAAAGCAGAACGTAAACAAACTTACTATGGAACTGACACATGTCAATGTCATCTGCATACTATGTTTGTTTACCTTTTGCTTTTTTTGAATGGAATGCAGTACAAACAGATTCGACTAACTCATGTTAACAACCCATTACGTCCCTACTACAGGGGCACAGGTCACTTCCTATACCCCTGCAGTGGGGACAAAGAACAAACATTTAAGATTGACTCGTTAGCTCATTCATTTTAACAACCCGTTACGTCCCCACTGCAGGGTCGCATGTCTCTTCCCATACATTGGGAAGGTTAGGCCATACTCCACACACAGGGGCCAAGTCCGGATTGGTAGTTTGTTGTAAATAGCTCATTCATACATTTTATTCATTTATCTATATTTATTCAGGCTACAGGATCCAGTAGTGTTATTTTAGGCTCGTGCGGTAGCTCATTGGTTTGCACTTCTGATTATATTTTGTTTGTAACAAAAATACCTATCTTATAATGAGCTTGTACCTAATTAAGATTTCTGAACCTAGTATCTTCAAACTCACTGACTGCAAATGAGCCAGTCTGGTTTGTGACACAATAAACACTACAATGTTAATAACCATACTTTTTGAAGCCGGTAAAAAAAGGTAAGTAATTGATACACTGGAGTATTAAGATTAAAATAAAAACATTATATTCTACACTAAATAGGACACAACAGTGAAAAGGTCACAACTCAGCCCGTGTCTACCTCAAGGTGAGCTAGAAGCTGTTTCTCAGTCGAGCCTATTTGTCTACCAGTTTCCAAAAAGTATCAATCTAATGGCACAAAAAGGCCCCAAAGCACAATTACCAAAAGAAACAATCAGAAAATCCATCCGTCTACAGCTGAAGAGAAGTTGTTCCTACAGACTTCCACTAAGCATAGTTCTGAGTCACATACACAGCTTTCGGCAAGTCTGAGTAGATCCTTAAACTATTTGGTGTAAGGCCATGCTGAAGCAATTTAATCAGTCAAAAATTTGACTGTTCCTTCAGTTGGATAGCATTTGAATAAAAACAAGTAGGTTGCGGGAAGCCGCTTGATGCGAGCCGCACAGGACCAGTCGGTGTGGAAATCCTTGGGGGAGGCCTTTGTCCAGCAGTGGATGTATTGGCTGATAGATATAAAAAAACCACTACTGGCATTACTCGCTACAGCTTAAAGCAACTAACACAAGCCTAAACTAAATCTACCAAGTCACATGTTAATGTGAAAGCGAGGAAAGCAAGCTTGGAAGTATCCTAATACAGATTTATTTATGCTCAGGTAATCAGAGCTGTAGGTTTTAAAAAATAATTTGTAAAGTATGTTTAGTAAAGTGGTAAAATGAATTTATAAAGACCTTTTTATAGCAGTTTATACTTTTTTTTAATGTTGCTATTACTATTAAATTTTAAACTTCAAATAAATCATTTAAAAAACTTAATTAAATTAATATAAGATTAATAGCAATCAAACCTCACTCCTTCACTTTCACCTTGCACAACAATATCAACCTTGATGAGTAAAACAACTAAACAATGTGGTGAACAGCCTTGATACTAGCTATGTTGGTACAACACAAAGAATTATTTCCAAATCCTAGTCTGACTCATTGCCTGGAATTACCATAACATTTCACTCGAACAGAATCACAACTTTTTTATGTTAAAAGAGCAGACCAAAAAGTTTTTACTCGATAACAAGTTTGTTATGCAGGAAGATATTCAAACTTGTTTCTAAGTGGTTTAAGAGCTGGCCACTGACCTGGTGGTGGTAGGAGTTGAGTTTCCCGATGAATTTGCCGCGGTACGGCCCCTCGTCGTCCTCTTGTGCCCCACCTGCGACATACAACCTTCGTTTCACAATGCACAACACAGGAGAAAGTGGTCCTGTTCACTTTCGCACTAGTTATCAAGTTACTACCTTGAACTATAACACACAGTACCACCAAGCATGGTAGCAGCATCTTTTTAAGCACTTTACCAACACATTTATCACCTATTCTAATTTACTTTCTAAAAATTATAACAAAAGGCTCTAACAACGTTCGTACAAGTTTTTGACATTACTTAACTAACTTGGAAAGCGTTCCAAATTAGTTTCGTTAGAGTAATTTTCACTCTGACAGCAGGATAGCATATTATATTTTTTTGAAGTGTGAAAGGGACAAACTCTTGTCAGGTGAATCTTAACTTGGTTATGGAACGACTTCTTTATTTCCGGTTTGTCAAGCTGACATGTCAAAATTGTATGTTCTTTTTGTACATTTTATTTTATTGGTAGGTATTATTAGACAAATAACGCATTTTTATTGTCAGGTAAAGCACAGGCATTTTATTTGCTATAATAGGTTTCTCCCGTTGTTTGTTGTTCATCATCCACAACTAAAGGCTTTTTTTTATCTGACGAGTAAGTCCAAGACTGTTCAATGAAAACACATTAGATTTTTTTAGTGTTGCCATGCCTTGAAGGAACCATACTACCTACTGTTAGTAGATTTCGAAGAACTTCTTTGACGCATCTATAGATGGCGTTACTCGCCATGTTAAGAAAATACCTTCAGCGAAACTCCAGCGAAATAATTTTATCTGATTTTATTCAAAGTAGATTGAGTATTCTGTGGTACCTAGTAGTGATGATGACGATGTAGGCAGATTACGTAGTCATTATTTAATCGTTTCATAAAATGACTTTTTTGGATGCATTTTAATTTTTTCCAAGCTATTCAGGTTTGTTCTACCACTTTTTAAACAAATGAGAACTCTTCATACAAACGTTACCGTTTGTAAAACCATGGCACAGATAATATAATAGTAACTTCCAACAGTTAAATTAAAAAAGTCAAAATTAACTTTGGGTTCCTTGGAGAATGTCGTTCTTTATACCTAATAACACAATTCGGCCTCCGTGGTGAAGTGGCATTTCTGATACTCGTTTCATATCAGGAGGTCGCGGGTTCGTTTTCCAACGGGGTTCAACTCTGTATGACTCGTTTGGTTGGTGTTGGAGTATGTTCTGAGTCCGCCTGACTTATTTGAGTCTCGCCGCTTAACATTATTAATAGCATTGATGTGTTCCCGCATAGACAAGATAGCCAGTTTCCCATTGCGTCGGGGAATTTTGATAAGCCCGCTTCCATCTTCGGCATCATCTTCGCTTACCACCAGGTGAAATGATGCCAAGGGCTTACCAACAAGCGGTAACTTGTAGACGCCAGATTCGAAACTGATCAACTTTCTCCTGCTTGGAACCAATACTTACTCAGCAAAAAATTATTTTTTCATTCGGTGACTGACTGACTCGGTGGCTCAGTGGTTAGTGCTCCTGACTACTGATCCGAGAGTCGTGGGTTTCTGTGATGAGCAGATTTGTTTCCTCTGTGTCTGGGTGTGATATGTCTGTGTATATATTTAAGTGTAAGTATATTTGTATGTATATCAGTCTCTGGTTCCCAAGATACAGGGAATCCTAGTTTGGGGCCAGATGACAGTGTGTGATTTGTCCCAGATATTATTTTATTTATTTATTCAATACCAAAAGTAGTCGTGGCTCAGAAAGGTTAAATGATTAGTGATTAATCTAAATTATGATGAATCTGAATTAATCTGAATGAGTTCATCTGAAATACCATGAGAACAAAATATTATTTTTGACTGTTGATCAAACAAGAGTGACTCAAATGTCCTGTAGTCAAAGTTAGCGAGCATTCGCGTGTCGCAAGTTGCAATTTAAGCGCAGACATCCGCGGTGGTCGTCGTGTCGTGTCGTGACGCTCTTGTCGAGTCGACCGATTAACCTACGAGTATGGGTAGAAGAAACTAACGGATTCCACCTCGACCGCGGGTGTCTTACTAACGAAATAAGCTAGCCAGTTCCCCATTGCGATTGCGTTGGGGAATTTTAGTGAAAATGCTTTCATCTTTGATACCATCATCGCTCACCTCAGGTGAGGTAATGCCAGCGGCTTCCCAATTGTGGATAAAAAATAAATTACTAAAGACTGACTCGGTGGCTCAGTGGTTAGCGCTCCTGACTACTCGTGACTGAGTCGTGGGTTCGATCGCCACCCAGGGCAAACATTTCTGTGATGAGCAGATTTGTTGCACTGTGTCTGGGTGTGTTATATCTATATATGTATGTATTTAAAACGTATATGTGTATATATGAGTCTCTGGTTCCCATAGTACAGGGAATCCTAGTTTGGGACCAGATGACCGTGTGTGATTTGTCCCGGATATTATTATTACTTTGGTTAACAGCTTGCTCACGAGCAGTGACTTCCAGACATCATATGATTTTTTTTAGAATCGAACGGAAGAGAATAATATTTTCATTTAGGTACGTTTTCAATTACCTTTTGAGAGGGAAAACGTGACTTTTCATTTACTTGTTTTTTCGTCCGTTTAAGAATTCGTTCTTCTTTGTAATATAACAGTAACATTATGTCACTGATTTTATAAACATCTTTAATTTAATTAATGATAGCGCATTATTTTTGTCATGCGTGCATAATATTGTATTTATAAATTATAGGTATGAAGTATGAAATAATTTCTTAACTTGACCAGTTCTCAAACTCAAACTAATCTTGGTCTTTGACACATGAAGACGTTTATAAAAAAAAATGAAGACGCCGCCCATATTTCTGACTCTACACCGCTTCTTGCTTTTTACAGGTCAGGTCAAATAGAATATTATTTTTCTTGTACCATGAATAAGCTGAGTGGCTACGGTTTTGCAACTGCTACCTATACTTAAACCGTTGATATATTCAAGTTTTGGCCGAGCCGGCGCAAGTGCACTCGACGACCGACAGTGGATCCTCAAGCGAAGGTCGCTAAAGGCACGGCTTATGAGCAAACTGAGCATGAGTTGAGCAAAGTTGTCTTGTTACGTTCCTTGTAAAGCATCTTAATACTGGTCTCTCTAATCGTCACTTACTCAGAAAAGAAAAGAACCACAAGGACGAAAATAAACCAGCGGCTATCTAGAAAGGTACATCATGTGGGAGGGGTTATGTTATCATTTATACAGGGCGTAACAAAATTGGTATAGGACCCGTTAACTGGGGATTTTACTCATCGCACTGAACAACTTTTGTTCCACGACTTTGCTCAAATCACAAAAAAAATGTTGGACATTTCATACAAATTGCACTGAGAAAAAAAAGCTCCTTACAGAACGCGATTTTGTAATGTGCTTGCAATTTACTACTTACTACGTTAGTAACACACGTAATAATTGTGGCGCTTCCTTACCAATGGAACATCATACTGACGTGAAAGTATGAAACCCAATTTTCAATAATAGTATTACAGAAACGTATGTATCATACGTAGTAATTATGTTTCATCATGACAATAATGAATCAGCAGACAATCCGTACGAAATTAGGCAACATCAGTAAGTTATACCTAGTGAGCCTACTTGGTCAGCATGCCGGCATAATTACAGCTTGTGGCTACCTACGTACAATAAGTAGCCGATATCTTGCTGTTATTAAGTAAGCCGGCTGCTTATTTAAGGTGGACAGCTATATTACTTTAAGTAGGCAGCCTATAATATTTTGGTGTGAAAATAACACTTTCATTATTTTTATTTAACAAAATTAACTCAAAAATAAAATAACAACATCATAAGGATTTCACGCTGACGCCGAGAATCGAACCCAGGTTTAATTAAATTGAAGGCTAATCTCGTAATCGATTGAGCTGCCTCACTACTTACGAGCCGATGGCATTACGTTTGTAAACATCATACTTTCAACTAGTTTAAAGCTACATATTTTACGTTACCGATGGCATTACGTTTGTAAGCATCATACTTTCAACAAGTTTAAAGCTACGTATTATACGTAGCCCACACCATTACGTCTGTAGGCAACATACATTTGAACAAGAAGTGGTATATCTTTGGACAGTAGTCCGGGCATTACAGTACGTATTCGGCTCCGGTGTTTAATTATACCGCATACGTACACACAAACGCTCTCAGAGTGTTATCAACTTAGGGTGATTTACCCTGAATTTACGGGAAAAAATTAAATAAGCGGTTAATTTTACGTTTAGTATTTTATACATTTATAAGAATACCTTTAGCGTAATGACTTACTTGAGGGATTTTTTGCGGAAGGCCATCTAAGTGTATATCTTTGATCACATTATTTAAGGTTTACTTAGCTTAGAATAATGTTTAAAGGTAGTTTTGGCCATGTTGTCTAAGGTTATCTTTGGCCGCTTGCGCCTCGTGTTCCGCATATCTTTGAGAAGTGTCCCTCACTGAAAACGTCATTTTGTAAACTAAGTCGTCAGTTAAAAACTAAAACATGTTATTTATTGGTCTTCTATTATAAGTTAAAAATACACAGTGTCGTATAATATTTAAAATGAAATCAAAGTTTCGTTTCCTTTTGTACCTAAAATCGCGTCTACTTCCATACCTTTTGAGATATTATAAAAATTCAAGCAAAAATTTAAAGAGTATACTACCACTGTACACAAAATACTGCACACTTTTTAATGGGGCAAAAGCGTTCACGTGAAAACGATTTTCTCCATTTTTTTAATGCTAGAGTTAATGCGCTAGCGAAAATTTAAGGTCGAAGAAATAAGTATACCATAGAAAAGAAACATTTTTTTTTTATTAAGTACAGTTAATCGTATTGGGACTTATAATTTTTTCTTTCTTCACAGGTCAACGACTTTCAAACCGTTCACAATTAATAATAACCTATGCCAATCTTACCTTCCCTGTAAATAATATGCTCTCTACAAAAAAAAAAAACTACTCTTAAAAAATGTGATGGTGTGGTTCTATTGAAGTCAATAGTAGAAATGGGCAATGACCCGGGTTTTAACCCACTGGTGGGTCATAACCCAGTAACAACCCAGTTATCACCCAGTTTTAACCCGTTAGGGTGGGTGTAAACAAACTGCTTAGTGGAGGGTACAATTTTTCAAGTATATGTATATGGTATGTATATTATGTATAAAATATACATACGTTTATTATGTATGCGTGTATGTATGTCCTCAAACCGTCTGTAGCCCAAAAGCAATGACGTCAGTCAGTCACAAATTTTATTTTTTCCGCTTGCATCGACAACGTCAAGTGATAATGAGGGCAGTTAGATATAAAAACAAACTTATTACTGACATATCTTTTTGTTGAAATAAATAAATAAAAAGTACCTAAATGATTTTGAATTCATATTTTTTCTTACTTTGTATGTAAGATTTAAGTAAACTAATTATCAACCAGTGTTGGCAATATAGCATTAATACATTAATTTCTTTAATCATTTAATCAATCGATTGAAAATGTAATCGAGATTTAAAATTTAATCGATTTATTTAAGTTCTCTACAATCTTAATCTGAGAATTAAAGAAGGAAAGAAAGAAGAAAGAAAAATAGTAAAACGATTAACGATTAATATATTATAATTTATTATTTAAAAGCCATACGTCATATTGATTGGATTTAGTCCGAATTTGTAAAAAGATGGGTATATAAATATATTCTGCATATTAGTAATGCTTGGTGAGGGCAACAGTGGATTTTTGCATTGTCTTAAAAGGCGAAACCTATGAATAGGTATGCGTTTCTCGAAAAGCATTGATATAGGTGTAATTTTTGGGGAGACGAGAACAAAAATAGCTTCTACTTTTGAAGCCAAGATGGTGGACATGCATTTTATAAATCAATATGGGTGTCATTTTAAAGATTTTTCGAGGTGCTGATTACGAAAATGACATGCATTTTTGAATCTAAGAAGGCGACCATGCATTTGTCAAAAAATATCGACATGGGCATCATTTTCGAGTTTTAGCAGGGTGCTGATTACAAAAATGATCTTTGCTTTTAAACTCAAGATGGTGGATATTTTTAAAACATGTATTGAATGAGTGGCATATTCGATATTTTTAAGGGTGCTCACAAAAACGATACTTTTTTCAGAAATCCGAGATGTCGGATATGCATTTCTCGAAACATTTCAATATGGGTGTTGTGTTTAAGGCTTTTCAATGTCATCATCATCATCAGCCGAAAGACGTCCACTGCTGGACAAAGACCTCGCACAAGGATTTCCACACCGACTGGTCCTGTGCTGCTCGCATCCAACGGAAATCCATCTCGCAAATGCACCCCGCCTACTGCCACTTAAGTTTAGCGATTCTGTGAGCTATGTCGGTTACTTTAGTTCTCCTACGTATCTCCTCATTTCTGATTTGATCACGTAGAAAAACACCAAACATATTACGCTCCATCGTCCTTTGGGTAACCTTGAGCCTTCTTATTAGGCCCATAGTAGGTAAACGATCATGTATTGGTTCCATATGTCATCACTGGCAACACACACTGGTCAAAGACTTTAGTCTTGAGACCTTGCGATATTTTGGACGTGAAGATATTTTGGAGCTTCCCGAATCATTTTAAGTCATCTCATTCCTTTCCCACGTTTTCACCCACTAAAATAAACGATAATGGATTATAACTGGGTTAAAACCTAAAAAACCCACTGCCCATAGCGGTAAGTCATGGTAAAAAAATTAATTTATGAAAAAAACGCCTATTGAGTCAATAGGCGTTTTTGTTGTTGTGTTTTATGAAAACTCTGAAAAAACGCCTATTGACTCAATAGAACACCAGTTATAAGTTTTCATAAAACACAAGACATGGCGATATTTATTTTTTACCATGACTTACCGCTATGCAATCACAAAAAAGTAAAATTTTAGAATTTTTGTTTAAATTTATTTTATACAAATATTCAAAGATAGACCACTATTTTCAAAGAACTACGAAATATGTAATATCTAGGGTAAATTGAGACGAGGCCACGGGGTGAAATGAAAATCAGACCGGGCAACACTGTTTTAGTGCCCGGCATTGTTGTTCCGCGCGCCCGCGCCGCCGCCGCGTGCGTTCACAGAGAACCTTACTACAAAAAGAAAGCCTGGAAAATGGAAGAATGGAAGAGTTTTTAACTAACTGTGAAAATATAAGACCCGGATTGAAAGAAGTTATTTGTTTGTGGTACGTAAAATAAATATTAGTAGCTAAATTCATGATTCGACGTCGCATTTCAAAACGCGCGAATTCACTTCCTGTTCTTACTTTGTTTTTAATTAAATACAAAGGAAATTGCCTTTTTCAGAAAACAACATTAAGCTCTTGCTTTTACTGGAGACTGGATTTACAAGAATTAGTACCCAAATTGGGGACTGGGTGAAAATCCAATAATACATTAAAAACAACTCCAAGATAGTATTACAAATTCGGTAAGTTAGCTTCTTTATTTCATTTATTTATAATAGCTTCTTCCTTACATGGTTTAAGTGTGTTCAGATCTATCATATGAGCCCATTCATTCATACTGAAGCACTTACTAAACGAAGAGGTTAAGGCGGCCGATCTTTATTTCTTAGGTTTCCCTTATATAATGTATTTTGGATAAATTGCAGCTCCTGGATCCTGATTTCCTTGCTTCAAAAACAGAGAAGAACAATGTAGAAGCTTTGCCATCATTACTCATAGCGGGATCTGACATTATACAGGAAAGGAGACAGAATCTATGTCATCTTTACCCGTAGCTGGAACCGACAACAAAGATAGTGTAAGTACATAATAATATATATGTTTTTAAAGTTCCAGAGTCAACAAGGAACCCTTTGTCAAGCATGTGTAGTTGGATTTTTAAAAGTTCAAGGTTATCATACAAAATGTTTATAACTGCAAAAATAATTTTGTTTTTTTAAATATACATTTAATTTTTTGAAAAAACTATGGAACCCAAATTTGAATTTGCACGCACTTAGCCACTTTTAATTGACTTGTTATTTTCTGTTTCAGGTATACAGAATACTAAACGTGATCAGTTTATATTAAATGATGTGTTTTACAAAAATATACAGTTAACTCCGTTATCATCTGGGACGCAAAAGCAACGTCTGAGGTATTCAGCGTTAGGTTAAATTTCCAATCTGAAGATATTTGTGATGATTATTGTAACTCAGCATCATGGTATAAAATAATTATTGTCAATTTTATAAGAAGATATTTCGGAATCGACATAGTTGTTGTTTGCGGAAATAATAGATATCTATTATTAATGACATGGTAATATAATAAATAACATTAATTTGATTAAATATAATGTTACATATTTCAGTCTGTTACATGCATTTTTTTTAATAAACGTGATTCAATTTTCTATAATGTATGATTATTAATTTTTCATCCTTATCTGTTAATACAAAAAACACATGTTTATTATTTGCTGTTTATTTACAGGTGATGTAATTCCTACAATACTGGCACGGGACCGTTAAAACATTGAGTTTACTACGTGTGTATTGTTGCTTCACAGGTTCTATACTGGGCTAAGCGTCGCGCCGTAGGGCTTTGAGTCACCTATTTATGTACTGATGATGGATGCGTAGAATACTAGCACGGGGTCCGTAAAGCATTGTATAGCTACGTATGAATTGATGCTGCAGGGTCTGTAAACACATTTTACCCTGCATGATTCTGCAACGATCTTATTAATTCATTGCGAGATAAGGTTAAATCCGTAATTAATAGATAAAATCATTGCGGAATCATACAGGGTAAAATGTGTTTACAGAGCCTGCAGCATCAATTCATGTGTAGGCTACACAATGCTTTACGGATGCCGTGCCAGTGTTGTACGCATTCATCATCAGTACATAAGTAGGAGACTCCATGCCTTACGTAGCCTAGTCCAGTATAGAATCAGTGCAGCATCATTTCATACGTAGGCTACACAATGCTTTACGGATCCCGTGGCATTACTGTACGCATACATAACCAGTGCATAAGTAGGACACTCCATGCCTTACGGAGCTTAGTACAGTATAGAACCTGTGCAACAACATTTCATACGTAGACTGCACAATGCTTTACGGATCCCGTGCCAGTATTCTACGCATCCATCATCAGTACATAAGTAGGAGACTCCAAGCTTTAAGGAGCCTAGTCCAGTATAGAACCTGTGAACCAACATTTCATACGTAGGCTACACAATGTTCTACAGAGCTAAGCCCAGTATAGAACCTGTGCAACAACCTTTCATACGTAGGCACCACAATGCTTTACGGATCCCTTACCAGTAATGTACGCATCCATCACCAGTACATGAGTAGGAAATTCCATGCTTTACGGAGCCTACGCCTGTATAGATCTTCCTATGTACGTAGTAAACACCATTCTACCAGCTACTTACATATGTAGCAAAACAACACTGCAGTAATTTACGTATGCCGGTTGATGACAAACTTCATGGCACCGCCTACTTAATACTAGCTACGTATGCGACACGGTTCCGGCTACAACTGTCATGCTGTACTGTTTTGCTATGTAAATTACGTAGCCCGAATACGTATTTTTTTCTCAGTGTGATCATCTGATTTTCCATTTTTGTATGGAGAGTCTAACTTTTTTTGCGATTAAAGCAAAGTTGTAGAACAAAAGTTGTTCAATGCGATGAGTAGAATCCCCAGTTAACGGGTCCTACACCAATTTTGTTACACCCTGTAGGTATATTATTATGATTTTGTAATTTATGGACGACCCCACGTGACCTGAAAAATTTCCTTGTAATGCTTGGTCCATATTAATATCATTGTTGCGATACAGCGCTTATCCTACCAACTTAAAAAGGTCTTCTTACTACATACACTGATGGGTCTAGTGAAGTAATTTGAAATCGCTGGGATAATAGGCAATGCAGCACCAGAGCTAGGGGCTTGCCGGTGGTTTCTCTTTGAAATCGTTTATTTTGGCTCTGTATTGTAGTATCGAATCGTCTGCAACAGACGTTACCTAAGGCCAATGATGTTGATAATGTTGATGCGACAGTGTGGCAGTAACTCAGTAAGGCAATTAGTGTAGATTATTGCAAATTTTCACATTTAAGTTTAATTTATATTGATAAGTTTCTTTCTTTTAGTATGTAACTTTTGCTCTACCTATTTTTCCTGTTTTCTTTTCCGCACACCGGGTTGTCTGGGAGAAATCGCCTTTAGCGATAAGACCATCCAAATTGTACCACTGTTATTTTGATATTGTGTCTTTTGTTCTTGTATATATTATTAGTTTTGTGTGTGTACAATAAAGAGTATATCAATCAATCAATCAAATTTCAACTATGAAAGTGTGCCTGACTTGCAAACAAATGCATCTCTTTAAGACATGGCTGAAGAAGGGAGTACAAGAATAAGAAATGAAACCTGAGAACAAATGGGGAAGAAAACTGACAAAGCTCGCCGATAGAGGCGCTGATATCGCTTGACTCATACTAACTGCCAAAACGTATAGAAAAAATTGTTTTATATAAGATTATTAAAAAAATGCCGCATTGTGTGGCGATTGGTTGCAATAATAATGGAAATCATTAATTTCCTAAAGATTCTCGGATGAAGAAGACGTGGGAAAAGTTATGTTTTCAATTATATACTTTTCAACTTCGTCTTTAATTAAGGAACAGTCCAAGTCGCATACATTTTCCATTTAACAATTTTACAGAAAAAAAACTAATTTATAACACCTCGATAATAAAAAACGCGGAACTATTTGAAAGTTGTTATGAGTCAAGCGTCCGTAGCGCCATCTGCAAATAGCTTTGCGTTTTCTTCCCCATTGGTTTAGGGGCGATGTCGGGACCTCTGTTAGTTTATAGAAGCATCTAAGTAACAGCAACAGCTACCATAGAGCTCAGATACGTGTAAGAACAAGATGTGATGGTCGCGAGGCCACCGCGCTTCGCTACACTTTCACTGCGGCCGGTTCTACAAGGTATTAAAAAAATATTATAATTAAGGGGTTACTCACAATCAAGTTTAGAATACAGAAAAAATATTGAAAAAATCCGACTTACACTTTATTTTTCAGTTCCCCATACACTATTTAGCCTTACTTATTATTGGAGAGTGATAAAAATGTTCTATTTTCTCCTAACTTTTGATTTTGAATAGAAGCCATGAAGCCACACATACTCTCATTGCCCCCGGCATTGAACGAGGAGAATTCTATGATCGCACTAGCTGTCTGAACTGAAAAATAACTACCATTAAACAATATAAATATGAAACAAATATTAATCGACTTTAAAGGGTTTTTTGTTGGTTTCAAATATTTCAAAGTTGATGGTAGTTGTTGTATATGTTTGTCTTCACTTTCACCCTCGGTATAAGTAAAAGTAGTGAAAATCTCATAACCCGTTGGTCCTATGAGGTTCACCAACAGAGAAGCCTGTACTTCCTTAGGCTCCTTGCTCACTCCAGACGCTTTTAGAAAAACGTTGAACAACTTCTTCCACCACCGCCACGCCTCAGACCGCGTGGCGGGGCCGCCTTCTAAAACCAATTCGGCTGGAGGACGCGCGTGTTCCATCTTTTGTTCTTTTTATTTACCACTTGCTACACAATTAAAGTCGATTATGATATAATTAAGTAACAATAAACCACAAATTACAAATTAAATCGAGAACCGCTGTCACCATATAGTAAAACACGCGAATGTCAGATGAACACAGGTTAACTTACTAAAGATAGCGTCAGAAGTGATCTGTCGACCATTACTTAGTCGTACCATAACTCATCGCATGTTTATTTATATTTCGAATATAATTAATTAATAAATTTGACTGTTAGTAGTAATTTTATCTCGATTTTCGACCGATTCCGTACTTGGAAAGGCATATTAAGCCGTTGCTGCTGGTTGCTATCACTAGATGGCGGTCGTTAGGGAATAGGCGAATTGTAAACTTCTGACACAGGGGTTGGTCACTGACCCCTCAACCTCTACCAGTCCAGATTTTACCTCGACATTGATCGGCCTGTTAAAAATAAAAAAACTTCTTCAGGAATTTAGGAAGCTGAAGTAGTATCAATTGAAAACATGACTATTTACTAGGTTGCATGTAGTGGTCATTTATCAACAGCTGTGCGTTTTGTGCTATCGCGCGCAATCACAATCGCACGATTCTAAGAGTATGTTCGGAATCAGATGAATACAGACCTACTTTCATGATAGGATTTACTGAATTGTTGGACAATTTAATTTAAAAAAAGTAATCAAATAAATAATAAATAGCTACTTACATAATAAACTATAAAGTAAGTAGGTAAACAAACATGATTAAAATAACTTTACAGGATGCTGTACCATTTCCAGTAAGTAACTAAAGTGTTAGTTACTTATTTTTATTCAACTTATACAGATGTTTTTTAGTTTTTTAGTCGTCATGCGGCGGAAAAAGAATCAATGTTTCGAAAAGTGTAAAATTTTTGTTGACTTTGATTTTGATGATTATATTTTGCTCAGGGCTTTCACTTTAATTACTAAAGAAGCATTTCACACCTATGCACAGTGTTACGATACACCTCTGGCTCTGAGAATCAATCATCGCGAACAATGTGCAAGTTGGGTAACAGTGGCGATGCACTTCGCGCCAAGGACCTGCTCGCAAGACAACACTGAGAGTGAGACCGCTTCGATAGAGCTTATACTATAAACTAAATAAAACTTACTTACCTTATTAAGAAACTGTTTAGCAAGCAACTAATATAATAATAAACAGTTAACTATTTATCTAAACTTTACATAGGTTATAAAAAAATTGGTATCATCATCCATCACACCCGTGTAATAAAGTTCTCTGCTGTGCTTCTAGCTAATTTTTACAGGAAAAAAGTATTTGATAGTCGCGGCTTACTATGCAGGGTGTAACAAAATTGGTGTAGGACCCGTTAACTGCGGATTCTACTCATCGTACTTAACAACTTTTGTTCTACGACTTTGCTCAAATTTTTGGACTCTCCATACAAAAATAGCAAAAAAGATGATAAATTTTTATGGAGATTCCACATTTTTTTTGCTATTGGAGCAAAGTCGTAGAACAAAAGTTGTTCAGTACGATGAGTACAATCCGCAGTTAACGGGTCCTACACCAATTTTGTTACACTTTGTATAAACTAAGCCAGATTCAGCATACTTCGATAACTTTTAAAGAAATTGTTCGCCAGGTCAGCTCTAAAATTACATGTCTATGACCCCGGCGCCATATTCTGTTCATTTGCAGCTGGCTTGCACAATGAAGCCTCTCATTCGGAGTTGCGCAAACGGCGATATTTCGCGACCGGTCACGAGAGGATTTGATAGCTCTCCTTAGACAGATTTTGTTGCCTAACATCCGAGTTTGGGATATAGGTGGGCCGTTGAGCCTTGGTAATTATTTACAATACATGTTTCCATCAAAAATATATCTAAAACGGACCAGACACTATCAGTAATAATGACAGTATTTTCAAGTAATGACAATATACTGTCATTATACTGACAGTGTAGTGGTTGGAATGATGATCTGACGCATACTAAACGCTGGAATGTCAGTATACTGATGTAAAAATACTGTCATTATTACTGACAGTGTCTGGTCCGCTTTATTTGCGGTAAGTACCTCGCGGTTTTAAGAGAACTGGACTCTTTATTAAACTATTTTTTGACAATGACATGAAAAATATTTTAATCACTAAACATGTCTATGTCTATTAACGTATGAAATGTAGTAAATTAAATGAAATAATGCACATTCTAGTACAGACTGAAATAAATTCCTGAAAAAAATTTGAAAGACAATACAATATTTTCTCTTGACAAAAGACTTTGCGTGTTAAGTTTATTTTCGAATAAATAAAAAGCTATTTAGGTATCCGACTGTTAAAATGCCTGATTTACTGATATCTGATCTGATCTAGTCACTTAATTGGTTAGAAATTAAGGAAAAAATATGTATTAAGTTAGAGAAGGATATGGTTGTGGTGACTGAGTCTGAGTCACCCGAGCCATCTTCTTCAGTCACGGGCAGTGAAAAACGCTGAGGTCGACCACGTGTTGATTATTTAGAAAGCTCAAAGCGTACCGAACAAAGACGTTTAGCTGAGTTGTCCCAGAACGATCCCTCGATGGCCCAAGCATTAAATGACTCATCTAGTACACATGCTGCATCATTGCCAGATGTAGATACAGCCTCGGTTCTTTCACTGTTCGTGGATGCTAAACTAACAAAGCATCAATATATTTTGATTAAAAATTTTGTAAATACTATGTTAAATGCTAGTTCTCTCCCGAGTTATAAAAATCTCTAAGTAGAAAAAAAGGTGTGTAGCCCCGATTCAAGTACCATGATTGTTACGGAAAGCTGCGCTGAAATTGAACTGCAAAGTTTATTAAACCACACAGCTTCACGTATCATAAAATCACAAAAATCTGTTTTGGATATCCTGACTAGTACTTCTGCCGATAATCTCATTTTGATGGGAAAGTGGGGTTTCGATGGAAGTACCGGGCAGAGCGAATACAAACAAAATTTTACTGACGGACAACCGACTGACGATAGTAGCCTTTTTGTTACTTCTTATGTCCCTCTTCGCTTGTATGTAAATCACATCAACAGTGATGGACACACGGAGAGCAAATTGATTTGGAAAAATCCTCGTCCTTTTTCCACGCGGTTTTGCAGGCCCATCAGGTTACAATTTAAAAATGAAACAACTGAGTTGTCTATTCAGGAGGAGCAGTATTACAAAGATAAAATCAATTCTTTACAACCTATGCGAGTTTCTTTTAATGATACAACTTTAACCATCCGACATGAGTTGCAATTAACCATGATTGATGGTAAAGTATGCAACGCCTTAAAGCGGTAGCTCTTCACTTAGATGTTACATTTGTAAAGCAACCCCAAAAGAAATGAACGACATAGATAACTGCTTAGCAAAACCAGCTGACGATGATAAGTATGCTTTTGGTTTGTCACCTCTGCACTCGTGGATTAGATTTTTTGAATATTTTTTGCATGTCTCTTATAGATTATCAATTTGGAAATGGCAGGTTAGGTCTGAATCCGATAAACAGCTATTTGCAGAGTCAAAGACGTGAATTTAAAAGGAATTTAGAGAACGATTGGGTTTGATAGTTGATAAGTCTAAAGCTGGGGGTAGTGGGACTTCTAATGACGGTAATACTGCGAGCAAATTTTTTTCTAATGCTGAAATATCAGCTAAAATCACAGGTTTAGACAAAAACTTAATAACAAGGTGCAGTATTATCTTAGAGGCACTTTTGTCTGAATACAAAATTAGTTCTGATAAATTTAAAGATTACACATTAGAGACGGCTAAATTACTGGTTCAGACTTATCCATGGTACAACCTTCCAGCTTCAGTCCATAAAGTTCTAATTCATGGCTCTCATGTCATTGAACACTCACTCTTATCGATAGGCGAATTATACGAATTATTATATTATTTAAGATATTAAGATATTAAACGGTTTAGACAACAACACACACGTAAAATGTCCCGTGTTCTGACTAATACTGATCTCCTGAATAGACTACTATTAAGTTCAGAACCCTTTATCTCTTCTATGCGTAAACTTAGCCGAAAAATGAAATCTTTTTTATCTAAAGCCGCGTTAGATTTACTTGAAATTTAAGAAAGATTTTAATGGGTAGTTGATCATTATTTGTGTTAGTATGTAAATTTACTGTAAAAGTACATTTTTTGTGTCCTAAGATTTATGTTTCGTTAGTAAAATTTGAAAATATTCGCTTGTAAAAACTTTTTTAAATTATTCGTTTAATTAGGTTAAGTTTTTGATTTTTTACAACATGTACATCTTTTTTCTTTGCTTATATTTAATAAAAAATGCATGTTTACAAAATTCTACACTGGTTTCAATCGCAAATATCCTTAAACAACCAAGTTTCGAATTTTGACGCACCTCTCTATGGGCGGGAAACCACTGTGCACTTGGAAAAAGTCTCAGTTGTACATTGACAAGAATTCATTTTGACTACCAATCCCGAAATGTGCAATACAACAATGGTCTAATCTAACTGTTCCATTCTAATGGAGCTTCCAAAAATGTTTACTACGCCTAAAAGTGACAGTGGTCGACTATGGGTTCTTTGGCAAAGGTTGTTCAAATTCATGGGTAGAAGCCTCAATTTAAATACATAACTTCAGTAGATCTTGTTATTAGACCTCATATTTACGACTGGAGATGGCCCGTGCTCTGTCCGCGATGCAGCTTGCACAACGCGCCCACTCCGGCGCCGGCGCAGCGAGCCTCCGAGCTCCGGCCGCGAGATGCCCGCGCGCAGTCAGTGCTACAGGCAGCGCGGCGCGCGACACCCGCTGCTACGCGATACACAGTGAAAACAGTTCTCATTTCTGTGATCCGACATAAAAATCTTTCGTGATGCGATCGGGAGCGACGCTGCTCTTGCTTGGTAAGCTTTCAGTTTAAGCAATATTTTGGAAAGTGTATTTATGAATTGTGTTTGTTGCATTTGTTACACAATATACGTTGCTTTAGTTAACATTTCATTGATAAGTTAGTTAACTTTCTCCCGAGAATTGAATACGCGCGGTACATTTAAACCAGACAATGTGTGCTGAAAACTTTTTGGAAAAAACTGCAATCTGATTGTTACCTTATTGTTATGCCAGTACAGGTTGCTACTTTCTATTTCTGTTGTCTCGTATACCTGCCTGCCTGCATGCTTTAGTAGTGTTTGAGTTTCTCTTATTTATTAAATGTAATTTGTTTACGAAGTTTTGGATATACCTAGTAACATCGAACGTCTTCTTTTTAATATTTACTTATAAAAATCTGATAATCGTAATCTGTAACAAAATAAGTATAGGACCTGTTAAATGAGGCTTCGAATCATCACATTGAACAATTTGTGTGCGAAAAATTGGTCAAAAATTAGACGACTTCGTTACATGCATAAATACAAAAAGTTACATTCCTCAGATAACGTAATTTAGTTTTTTTTTTACTTACACATCAATAATCAAACTTCTTAGAAGAACATTTTGTTCTGCGTCTACCTTACTTCGTCACCTTCGGCCCTATCTCCCCTCCCCCCAAATTTCCCCCATCCCCCATCCCATTTCAAAGGCCGGCAACGCACTTGTGACTCCTTTGGTGTTGCGGGTGTCTATGGGCGGTGGTTATCGCTTACCATCAGGTGATCCGCCTGCTCGTTTGCCACCTATCACATAAAAAAATCATAATTTCTAACATTTTTATAATACAAGTTCCTTTTTGACATTTGATAAAAAGTAACCCAGATGACTTGCTACCGGATTCTGAGTCTCATGCAGCGGCTTTTTGTAAGCCTTATTTATTTTTAGCCAAAAAACTAATTTAATTACTTACAAGCAAAAACGCTAAGTAGCAAGCGAAACAAGTAGCTCGGAACCAAACGTGCCGACTATTGCAGAGGTGTTGTTTTTCAGGGCAAAACATATTGGATTTGACTATGCAAAAAAACAATGAATTTTGTTATACGAGGCTTTAATTTATAATCTAATTTTTTTAGTAAAAGTATTTATCTTTCTTTAACTTGAATGAACAGGCCAACCTCAGTGTTTGAAAGTTTTTTTTTTTTTGAGAAAGCTGATCAACTTTCCCGAAGGAAAGGATTTTTGAACAACTTTTACTTCCTATACAAACTTGACAAATATTCGTATGAGAAATCCAAATCTTCTTTGCGAATTGAGTGATATATACTCGTAGATTCCTTAAAAAAAGTTTATAGACTTACCCCTGATCAGGAGTTTGCTGACTCAAATAAAATTTTGTTAGTTAGTTGCTATTTTTTTTGTTATTGTTAATAGTAAATGTGGCTTCAAAACACGATAGGACAAACTTGGCTGGATATTTTCCCCTCTAAAGTCAGACAGCTCAATTTATGAAGACACTTTAAAAAAACTTGGTTGCAATAAGGTTTAGTTTTTTATTATTTCAACTAAAGCAAGTGATGTTGATATTGTTTACCAATGACAGGTCGCCAGGCTATACACAGGTCATAAAAAGACAACTTGCGGAAACTTTAACAACCTGTTTCAGTTATGAAACTGAACAACTAACAACAAATGAACAACTGAACTAAATATTAAAAAAGTCTTTAAAATGTTTTTTATTTTATAAAAAAAAAGAAACTGGTCTTTTATATACGAATTTCCTGCTTATGTTGTGCAATAAAGTGTTTTCATTCATTCATTCATTCATTCAATGGCTCAACCAATCACCAAAATTGTATGGAGAGTCTAATTTTATTTTTCGGAATTCAGTACCTATATGCTCTTTAGGAAAACTTTTGCAGTTTCATCAGTGAAATCCACACTTAAAGTTTCCGCGAGTGATTTTATTTTTTTACACACTGTATAATTATCTATTAGTATTCCTAGCACTTAATATTTATTTCCTAGATGACATTAAAGGGTATTAAAATGCCATTGCGTTTTTTAAAATGAGATTAGATATTCAAATGAAGCAATAACGAGCAAGATGCGACGGCATGTTGGCGCCCGCCGGCGCCAGCGGGTCAGATGCTGGACACACTATACTGCCTAGTCCGGTCGACCGACTCTCCGATCCGACCGTTCGATGCGCTCACTTCAAAACACCTTCGACGTGGATACGTCTATGTTTTCGTTTGTAGTAGGGGTCATCTTGTGAAACTTTAATTATTCCAGAATAGTCGAGAATTTATTTTGGCATCCGTATCGGTACCGTATGAGGAGAAAAAACACGGCTATTGCGAGTCGTCAACAGTTTTGTCGGAATGGTTACACCAGTAGAGTTATACTACTATTTACACTAGTGAAGTATTGTATTACGCTAGTGGAGTTACACTAGTGCAGTCGTTACACATTAAACTAGTGAAGAGACTGGCTTTGCGCACCCAAGTCACGTACAGAATCATGGATAGTGTAAAATTCTGCAGCATTGTATGAAATCCCCTCATGGGCTACCCAAAATAAGAGTGATTTAAAGTTTTGGCTAGAACAGTTTTAGAAAAGGGCGAATGATATTTTGGCTAGCGTACTTCGATGCCATATAATTCTGCGAAGCCATCAACATTTTGTACAGCTTATTATTTAAATTGGCTGTAAATATTGTTTTCTCTAGAGATGAAGACACATCTAATCAATCGCCGCTATAGGCTTGCCGGCGAAGTCAGCCTTGGCATTTGCTAACTTGCTCCGAATTGCGCATCTGAAGAGTAGATCTCTTGCAGCTCATGGCCGAGTTGGAACTAACTCACTTTCGCGTGAATTAATTAATAAAGTATTTTTAACTGATGCGAGTGCGATTAAAGCTGGCCAGCTTTTTCATAGCGCACCTAAAATAAAGTGCAACTAAAACAGGCGGGTTTATTCAGAGCGCGTGTAATTTTAATGGATTACTTGTGAACCCGTTATAAATATCATTACTAGATAACTGTCAGTTCTTCGTCACACATATATATTATTTATCAATAAATACTATAATTGAAAAATGAAACAATGAAAATAAATACCTACTACAGAATATTTTGGTAAAGTTTTGTTCAGTGCACTTCATTTTGAATACGTTAAGATGTCATATAGCCTCGGTCAAGATCCGGATTAAATCAACAAAGCCTCAAGGGCGTCACACACTAGCGCTATACTGTGCTATAAAAGTCGCCACACTCATGGACGGCAATTCTAGCATGAGGCTTCACGGTCACCCCACTCCGTCCATGAGTGTGGCCGATTTTATAGCACAGTATGGCGCTAGTGTGTGACGCCCTTCATTGTCCGGCTATAATATACATATTATTCTCTTATTGTTTCACGTCCCTTTACCGTAACAAAGTAGAGAAAAGTAAATATCTTAGCATTTAAGACGTGTTTTACTGAAAGGACAGTAAAATTGCTTAATAAGTTTGCTGAGCGTCGACGCAATCGACAGGTACCACTGAAAGGCTTTCGCGCAGAAAAGTACATCTGAATAGATAATGCCGTCCTTTGTGCTGTATCCAGTCCAGGTATATATGGTTCATTCCAATCAAAAAAAAGCAAAACGTAAACAAACTTACTATGGAACTGACACATGTCAATGTCATCTGCATACTACGTTTGTTTACCTTTTGCTTTTTTTTGATTGGAATGAACTATAGGTGGTACATTAAGGAGTTCCCACTACTACGCAGATGTGAATTTCGTCCGGACAGTACCTACTATTGGAAAGTGTTCTCCGTTTAACCCCGAGGCTGCGCGCACGATTCAAATTGCGCTGTCATGTCAGAAGTCAGTACAGATTTACAGCGACTTATCTCATGCGCAACGTGCGTGTACGCGAATTAGAGTAATCGTTGTGAATATGTAGGTGATGCTGTTTTAACATATAATTATTATATGTTGCGATTGACGATTTTAGGGTTGCATGCCGTAAGCCGTTTGTCCGTCTATACCTAATATAAATTTCAGCAAATAATAATAAAAACAAAACGGGCGTCTCTTTTTACACGAAAGGTCTTTTTTTGTTCTTTTTTTATCTGTTACGAGTATAAGAAACGTTAAATCGTTAAACAGATAATACACGTTTCAATCGTGTAAGCTTTTGAAAAAACAAACCAAGTGTAAGTCCGATTTGCGCTAACGATCTCAATCTAAATAGAGAGAAAGAAAAAATTGCTTAAAATCATCTAAATTGCGTTACCCGTTTGCAAAAATAATCTAACAGCAGAGGCCATCCTTACCCAACCATTAACAGTTCTGCGAGCGACATGTCCTGCCCATTGTCACTTCAATTTGCTAATTGACATTTCATAATTTCTACCTCCAATTTTCACGTCTGTTGTCGTTGACAATCCATATCGTCCCCACGGCACGGGTCTCTTCCACTACCTCGGGAAGGATAGGTCATACTCTACACATGGGGGCTAAGTCCAGAGTGGAAGTTGTGGGGCGAGTGGCCAACCCAGTGTCAGAAGTCGCACGTCTGTATCGCGAAGAAAAGGGATAAACATCACCTTTGAAAAAACTGAACGAAGCCTCATCTCTCAAGACCATTTGATGCATTCCATTTCTAAAAACTATATTTGTACAAATGACGCTGAAGAACGATACAACTGTAAGCAATAATACCTACTTATACGAGAAAAAATCTCGTTGAAAAATGATTACTGTAGTTTTAAGAAACAATAATATTTTCTACAAAAACTATGCAGGTATTGTATTGTACCGACTTTAAAATAAGGTTTTTGCTTCTCGCATGCACGCAATAGGCAAGCAATTACGAAGCTGAGGTGCAGTGTAAGAAATAAAAAATCGAGTACCTACTAATTAAAGATCGAGTACATAGTTATGTGTAATAATGTAGTGGAAAGATTCTTCCCATCTTGCGGCCCTACAGGGAGGCAGTTGAAGGGGAATGAGAAGGCGAAATAGTACAAGAACAACTCTCCTAATAAATCCACATATTTTTATTATCATCATCAGCCGAAAGACGTCCACTGCTGGACAGAGGCCTTCCTCGAGGATTTCCACACCGACCGATATTTTTGTTATAATTATGGAAAATTAATAAGTTTAATATCGTAACAAACAAACTTGCGCGATCTCTACCGTTTCATATGGTTTCTGCGCTCTCTACTAGTGTGCCATTGCGCCATTCAGTACTTTATTACGTCCCCGATGTTTGCGGATTTTTCTCGCGTCATTTCTTCAGTGAAAGGTTGTTTTTTGATATGCAGGCAGGTTTTCATTATTCAATTAATTTTGAACGTTAATGTCTACCAATAAAAGTTTAGCTTCCGTCAACATCTTCGAAACTTCCGCGATGCCGTTATCGTAAAAATTTTAAGCCTATAGGTATAATTGACCACAGCCCCTGACAGTGACCTTAATATAAAAAATCATTCCTGTAAACCAGAACAATTAGTTTGCAGTTGTCCAACAATTGAACAAGTGAAATATCTTAAATATCTTGGGGTCGTAATTGATGAACGTCTAACTTCAAAAATCCAAACAGATAAAGTTCGATCACGTGTCCGCAAGCTAATTTACATTTTTAAGCAGCTAAGGAAAATTGCTGATGCAAATGTTGTCAAAATCGTTTACGATGCTTTATGTAATTCCGTACTTAATTACTGTGTCGCAGTTTGGGGGGGTGCATGTGCAACATATCTTTTGCCAGTCGAACGAGCACAACGGGCAATCCTTAAAGTTGCGAATAAGAAGCCCTTTAGGTATCCAACAACTATGCTTTACCATGACTGTAAACGACTCACTGTGAGACAACTGTATATTGTCGGAGTCCTCTTAAATTTCCACAAAGTCGCCCCTCAATTCCTCACCAACACTTATAGGTCTAGAAGGTATCCGATATGGACAAACAACTTAACAAAAACTACCTTTGCTACACGTTTCCTGTCATATCGCGGACCATTTTTGTACGCTAAAGCCCAAAAACATGTAGATATTTTTAATTGCTCGAGATATGTGTGTAAAAAAAAGATCAAACTGTGGTTAACCGATATGGATTATTATACGACGGAGAAACTGTTACTGCCATTACAGTAGATAGAACATCCGGGAATACAAAATACACACACACACACACACACACACACACACACACACACACACACACACACACACACACACATATACACACACACATATACACACACACACACACACATACACACACACACACACACACACACACACATATACACACACACACACACACATACACACACATATAAATATATTATAAACATAAACACAACATACATCTTCATTTCAGCAATATTTTTCTGTCATTGTAAAAATCTATTGAAACACAATTATTTCTATGGATAAACACTGACACTTCTGGCTAGCACTTAATCTTTGACTGTCCCCATGTCTAATGAATAGATGGCCGTAACCACACTCAAGTCTCGCGGTTATGCACAGTACATAACCGTGAAAGTCCTTTGCACATACATAGCGGTCATTCGGTGTCGCATGATCACGCAGGTCGTACGTGTTGCTTGCCTATTTTTTTTTTTTTTTTTTTTGGAAGATATAGATAAGTACCCACAGTACAGTGCAAAAAAAGTACCTATTAATCTTTTCGTGCTCTATTTATAAATTCAGTTTTTTAAAAACAAATAGTTCTACTGTCGATGTCGTAATCTATATTTCCTACATACACTATACTTACACTTCTGATACTTACCCACTTACCTACTTATGATACTTTTTACTTATCTTAGTTGCTTTCCTAAATTGTGAAATCTTAACTAATCAATTGTAACTGGGAAGAGACTAATTCTCCCGACACAGGGAATCCTAGTGGGAGAGTTAGTGTCGCATTATATTAATTAGCTTTTAAGAGTTAACAACTATGTTGATACCTACCCATGTTTTTGTTCTAAATCCTAAACTTGTTTTTTCACAAATAAATAAATTATTATTATTATTATAATACGTTAAAAATAAACGACTTCAATCGCAACAACTCTGTTTTTTGCTGTTTTTGTTGATTTTCTCAAAAACCGCTGAATCGATTTCGATAAAATTTATATGGGACCACCTGTGAAGTATACCCTTTTAAACAAAAAAAAAGAATTTTCCAAATCGGTTCAGGCGTCTTCTAGTAATCGGTGAACATATATAAAAAAAAAGATTCCGACGAATTGAGAACCTTTTTTGAAGTCGTATAAAAAGCTGGAAAGAGAAAGAGCAAGCTAACGATGTTTACATCTACTATTAACCCATGACCTTAACCCGGTGTGTCCCCGGTTCGGTGCCCTAGGACCGAGTCGTAGGACCACATTCCGAGGACTCGAATCTCGACCGTTATCAGCGTCCATTGCTTGGTTTCCACCGGCCGTGTTTTAGCGGCGTGAGCTCACGCAGCGATGAAGCGCGCATTCTTGCCGGCAGTGGGTCACGAGGCAACGGTACATACATCTGTACGCACTGCTGCACAACTGGACTGTATAGAAATGAATATGCGCAACCATACTCTGTTCTATCCACAGACTCGCTCAGAAGCGTCGAGAAATTGCAGTGATAACGGTCTTCCTTGTATCTTGTGTTGGAGTTGTTGCAAACGATGAAACCAATTCGCTCGTGCTTTTGTAGACCGGCTTGAACGATATGGAGCTGGGGTGGGCAGACTAGTCTAAAAACTACTTAAAATTACCTTAACAGTTTAACAAAGAAAAAATGATACAAAAACTATCAATACATTAAATAGTATTATCATAACGAGGGTTCACGGGCGACTTGTATTAAGCGACATTTTTAGAAATGTTCAGGAGACTGATTTAAAAAAAAATATTTCATAGAAAAATAATCATTAAAACTTAACTTCTTGGTATTATATAGATTCTCGATATTCTTAATATTTTAAATATTATTCAGAAGTTATTTTTTGTGAGTTATTTTGTAAGAAATAAATTTTTAAAGTAGAGGTTACCTGTGTTTCCAAAAATGTCGCTTAATACAAGTCGCCCGTGAACCCTCGATAATATTTATCAACCGGGGAATTAAGACGTCATTTGGCTATTCATAATTCGTAAACCCTTTTTGGCTAATAAACCCTTATTCTGTTTTTAACCGCCTCCGTAGCCTTGTGGCTTGTCCGCTTGCTTCACATCAGGTGGTCGCGGATTCGATTCCTGGCGGGGTCCAACTTTGTAGGACTCGGTTTGGTTGGTGGTTGGGCATTTTCTGAGGCCACCTGGCTAGCTACCACCATCTTATCTAAGTCTTATTAACGCCAAACATTAATGTTAACAGCATTGATGTGCTCCGGCATGAAGATAAGATAGCCAGTTCCCCATTGCGTACGGGAATCTTGGTAAGCACGCTTCCATCTTCGGCATCATCATCACTTACCATTAGGTGAGATGACGCCAAGGCCTTACCAACTGAGGGTAAAAAAATGAAATAGAAATATAAACATAACTACACACAAAGCCATCAGAAACCCCCTATTGTGGGAGGTTTCCAGTTTCCAAAAAATCCTGGGCAAAGTGTTACTCTACGTTTAAAACGTGAAAAATAAACATGTAGGGCGCAACTGTTTCTGATTACCATTGCATGCACAGGCTGCATGAAGAGGACGTTTCTTAAAATTTGAATTAATTGATTGATTTTTATCAAAACGAATCAATTACATAATCTAACGTAATGGAAAGTCAACAATGATGCAATTAACAAACGCAAACGACTTAATATTGTATCATCAATTGATTGCGAATGATTGTTTTGTCAATAACATTGTTACAACAAACACAAAATATAATATTGTAACAAGTATTTCATTTTAATACATTGAGGGTGTTAAATAAGGTTCTCACGGATGCCATCCTTATGTAGTGAGACACACAGACAAACAGACACACGCTACTATGGGAACCTACCACAATGTAACGGATAAACTTAGCTAACGCTTCCTGAAACACTGATTGTGCGACATGAGAGTAAGTTCCGGGTGGCAGGAACTAACCTACTATGTAATATACCGACGTCATAACATTTAAATCTATCTCTTTTGTGATATAGGTGCGCATATGCAAAATGGTTACTGTCAACGTAACTGGTGGGCAAGAGTGTCTGAAAACCCCAGTTAAGTTGATAGTAATTAGAAAATGAGAAATGAAAGTATGATGCCTGCTAGTACTACCTATTAAATTAAATTTAGCAAATTTGTTATTTAATATAAGGATACAACCTTTTTTATTACTGTCTGTTATATTTTTTGTATGTACTTGTAGTGTCTTGGAGTATTCTGTAATGCTACAATGTATCTTTATTAATAAATAAATAATAAATAAATGAAAACTGAGAAAATTGTACCTAACTTGAAAAAGGTACAGTTCCAGCAACTGTACACCCTTACTTTACTCCAAAACCTTGCCAAAATGTACATTCCTACAACGCGCTATCGATATCTCTTTTTACACGACCATATAAAATATACAAGACATTGCTGTGAATTGTCTGTAATAAACGCAAAGGCCATAGATTGATTGATAAAATATACAACTTTCAGCTACGAACTACTACTCGGACCACGACCGGTCCCCAAGCACATCACTTCTCCTGACCGATATACCTTTGCTCCCCCAAAGACCAAGGGGAAGTGGCGTACAGTTTCTACAGTGGTTTACCCCTATCTGAAAACTACGACCGAATCTTCTTTTTTCTGCCAGTCAGCAGCGGCTACTCCTGATAATAAACCAAGTTAATGTTACATCACGATAAGACGCCGGGAAAGTGGCGACAGCGAGCTGTCAGTCATCCATCTGTCAGCGGCGCGCGACCACTCTCGATTCTGCATAATGTTCGCGACGCGCATGCACCGACTACACATTATTGTCGAGCCACTGAGATTTTACTCTTCAAACTGCAGTCTAAGTATGTTGTTATGGCTTTGGTCTTTAAAAACATAGCCTTAACACACTGCAGTTCATCTGCAGTTATTAAATCTACAATGCGCATACCCCATAGAATGGAATTCTCCAGAACTGCGCCAGGACTCGATTGGTTATGGGCCGAATCGCCACTGTTCTATTCTATTTATGTAGCACTGTGTAAACGTGTGACTAAAAGTATACAGCAAGTAATACTAGATAGCACGCCTCTTCTGTATGTGTATGCTTTTAGGTGCATGACAGACTGTACGACGCTCATACCACTTATCTAGAACTCGTATAGCCATATTTCGGGAACTTTTTGCAGTAAGAGAAGAAAGTCAGCATAATTTGGGATTTTTCGTGTTGAGTGAGAACCAGCATATTCAGGGTTCTCAGGGACGAGTGCCTCGGGGATCGTGGTCCTCAGGGACTAACCCTTCGAGTTTACGTTCACAATGGGTATTTACTCTATCTATCTATCTCTTTTAGCCTATCCTCACATAAGAACATGTTCAATTTAGTAACTCAGAATCACGATTATCCAAACCGTTTTCTCCGAGATAGGTACCTATCAGTTTGTGTGACCGCGGTGTCGCATCACCCGTGACTAAGGCGGCGAAACACCTGTTATCGGGTGTACAGTTCCAAGCTAGTTCTTCTGGTAATTGGGTAATTAATTACGGCTCGAACAAAACACAGTCAGGACGCCCCGCGGTACAGCCTTACACACCTGTGAAGCCTATGATTCATAGAGATCAAACGCAAATCGAAAAGTAAGCGGAAAAAACAAAAAAGTGAATCTTATGGTTATGATGAATAAAGTGACAGCTGTCAAGTCCATTAAATTACTTCTATTTGTGTGAATTATTTAGGTTGTTATCAAAATTTCCCATTTCACGTCCTATAAACAAGTTTGCTTTATTAACAGGTAATTGTACTTGTGACTCCTCTGGTGTTGCGGGTGTCTATGGGTGGCGGTAATCGCTTACAATCAGGTGATCCGTCTGCTCGTTTGCCAGCTATGCCATAAAAAAAAGTTTCATAAAATGTACCTTGCTTGGTGCAAATTTATATAGTTTACAATCATCACATAAGAAAATGTTCAATCATTGACTCAGAATCATATTCACCCAAACCGTTTTCTCCGAGATACCTATCAGTTTGTGTGACCGCGGTGTCGCATCACCCGTGACTAAGGCGGCGAAACACCTGTTATCGGGTGTACAGTTCCAAGCTAGTTCGTCTGCTAATTGGGTAATTAATTACGGTTCGAACAAGACACAGTCGGGACTCCCCGCGGTGCAGCCTTATACACCTGTGAAGCCTATGATTCATAGAGATCAAACGCAAATCGACAAGTAAGCGAAAAAAACAAAAAAGTGAATCTTATGGTTATGATGATTAAAATGACAGCGTGTCGCAAAGATCAAAAGCGCCGAAACACCTGGCTGCCTTGATGTGGTCAGAAGGTGAACTTTGGAAGTAAATAAACAATAACAATTAAGAAATACGATACGAGCCCGCTGAAGAGATGTGAATGACTCAAAATATTTTCGCGACTATTTGCATTAAATTTATGTTCATCTATATGCATAATATATTCATATTTAGTTGTTTTTGTCATCATTAACGAGTCATATTATCACACCTTCTGTAAGGGCACAAGTTTCTTCCCTTACCTCGGAAGGTTACGCCATACTCTACATACAGGGATCAAGTTTGTATTGATGGAGGTTATGGGGCTAATGGCCAACCTCAGTTGCAGAAGTTTTCAAGCCACCTATGATGCCCCTACATGACATGGCTTAAAGACTATGTCATCATATCAACCGAAAGATATCCATTGTTGAAAACTCACTGGGCTCCCTATTACAATAGAATTCCATTCCGCACGATGTTGAGCCACACTGCCCTCACAAGAAAGAAGGCGGTAAAGTATAGGGAGTCAAACCTTCCTTTACCGTTATCGCAATCTGTATGAAAATGTACGTAAATTTCGAATTTGAACAACCAAGAGTGCAACACAAGGCAACCGCCGTCTATACCTTGGGGATGGACGGTTTAATAGTGCCACAGACAAACTACTACCACGTTTCTTTCTTTCTTTCTTTCTTTCTTACTATCTACTAGTGTAAAAAAGAGCAAAACTATAGTTTTTGATAATGTCATTTAACATATTTAAGCTAACTCCACAATGATTTAATCTTTCTTTTGTTTTGTGCATGTATGCTGACGTTGGATATGTGAAAGCGCAGTGCAGTAACTACGGCCACTGATCATAAGTCAAAGCCACTAACTATAACCTGTTGAGGGACAGGTACAGCGTTTGCGCCACATCCTGTCAGAGCAGGATACTCGCGTCATATCGTTATTATTATCACAGGCTGTGATTCTGTCACAAGAGCACACCGTTGTGTCGCAACGCAAAGCAATGTATAGTTCCAAAAATGTTGCTACTGAATACCTATTTATTATAGTAGGTATTACTCTCGGAATCCTCTCGGTTGCTCACTGGTAATGACTTCGACCTCCTTACCAGAGTTCAAATCTTGGCCAATGTACCAATGAGTTTTTCGAAACTTGTATGCATTATCATAGCGATTGCTTTAACGGTAAAGGAAAACATCTTGAGAAAACCTGCACATCTGATTACAAGATGTGTATAATGTTCGCCTTGCACACCTCTGTAGATTTAGATCTAAATGCTCTACACATAACCACAGGTGATGCTAGTGCAACACAAGGCAACTGCCATGTATCCTTTGTGATAAGTACAGTTAAATTGTGCCACATGATAAGAAGTCTCACTACAAATAACTTGTAACTTGTAGATTTCGAAATAATTCAGTTTTAACGGCTTTATTAACCATATTAGTAAAGCAGAAAGCAGTCGTCTGAGTCAAAACTGGCTGTATGTATAATGAAATTTTTAAAATAATTCTGTCAACGTCATGTCAGCCAATGACGTATAAATGGGCAAAACTATTGACAGTGCTCCTACTACCGCTATTACTTGCGGCAATCAACAGCCAACCACAAAAGGTAAATCTTTTAATAGTCTTTTCAGTGACTTTCTCAGCTCACACAAGGTTCTGGACTTCCGTGTTTGCTCCTCAGTCCCTAGACTTATACTTGAATAGATGAATGCTTTAATGACATCCACCGACGTGTTACGTTGACTGTTGAATGCCGCTAAGTTACGATGCAGTTATGACTCTATTGAAGAAGTGTTGTGTGTGAATTGTGACGCCATCATTGCGACATCGACGCGCCGCTGCCGGCGCCGGCGCACTGGACGTAACTTACTGCACTGCAGCATGTTCCGGTGACAATTCGGTGACGTTTTTAGCTTGTCATTTGTATCGGTAAAATCAATAATTACAATGAGAGTGGAAAAGCTCTGGATTTACAATAGCTATGAGATTACTTTGTCGTATAATAGTTACGTATTTTGTCCCCATCCAATTCAAAAGGTTTTTCCAAGGCGCAATATGGTACCAGCCTACCATACTTCCGCGATATTGTTCTTTCCTGAGCAGTTTGAATGCAACTTTATTTTGTAGTATTTCTTCTAATAGGGGTTTTAAAATTGTTGTGTTCAGACAATGGAGTTTGGAAAATACTAACGTTTTAATTAAAAAAGCGGCCAAGTGCGAGTCGGACTCGCCCATGAAGGGTTCCGTAGCAGCAAGTAACATAATATAAAAGTTCTTGTAGTTCGTTGTAACTTGAATGAAAGGTAAATTGCGGTTTACTAGATCTACTTACTAGATCTCGTTCAAACCAATTTTCGGTGGAAGTTTGCATGGTAATGTACATCATATATTTTTAAGGACAGACAGACATGACGAATCCATAAGGGTTCCGTTTTTTGCCATTTGGCTACGGAACCCTAAAAAGAAGAGGCCCATTAGTCGAACGTTATTTGGCACTAATTTCTTTAGCGCGGCGCCTGCGATCTATAGCTATGATAGATAGACTCATTTATACCGTGTTACTATTCAACCATTTGTAGAGAATCAACTAATGGACGCCACAAAAACTAACTCAAACAAAACAGCAAAAAGCCGCTTTTGTTTTTTGGTATTTTTTTGTTTTAAATGGAATGTCTCAAGGGCGAACATTATATTGGTTCTGGTCTAAAAACTAGGTCCTGAGTGCGTGAAAATTAATGACTTTTTTATGCATTTAGATTCGGTGGTCATCATAATAATGAGTGGTTTAATACGAATAATGATTTGTTTGTAAAGTATCGACATGCCTCATAAATGTATTATAGTTTAGGAAGGTTGAAAAGGCAATGTGCCAGTCATTTACATAAATTGTAGAACTGATTACCGTGCTGAACAAAAGTTCTCGAGTGGCGACTGCAGCTACCACGCAGATCTATACGAGGTGGACTAATTCTTCTTATCGTGGACTTAAGATATATATATTTTTTTGTTATCAATATTTTTTTCAATAAATTTTCTTTATTATCAATATTTTGTGACATCATTTTTTTTTAAAACAACACCCCTATACAAGGTGAGCTTTAATTCGTGTATGTGAACATTTCAAGGCGACAGCCTTAGTTTTACCACTTTAACTTCTTGCCACTTTTTTTTTCGTAAATGAATGACAAACTAAACTCTTACTACTTACTTACTTATACTTACGGTACTTAGCACTGTTGAGCGGGAAGCCATATGGAAAGAGAAAGAGCTGCACGGAAGGTTCTTTAAGGCTTTCTACAGATCTTTCGTAGACCAGAAGGCTTCCGTGCACTGGTTGCACTTCGGAGACCTCTTTGCAGAGACCGACGGTTTTGTCTGTGCAATACAAGACCAGGTTATAAAGACGAACAACTACAGGAAGTTCATAATAAAAGACGGTTCCTTGGACGTATGTCGGTTGTGCCGTCAGCCAGGTGAGACCCTGCGCCATATAACCTCAGGTTGTTCGATTCTTTATAACACTGAGTATCTGCACAGACATAACCAAGCAGCCAGGATCCTTCATCAAGAGATCGCTCTAAAGTATGGCTTCATAGCTCGGCGGTTGCCATATTACAAGTACACGCCGGAGTCGGTTCTCGAAAACGACCGCGCCAAGCTCTACTGGGACCGAGACATCATCACGGACAGGTCTATTCATCATAATAGACCTGATATCGTGTTGATGGATCGGGCGCAGTCAAGGGTGTTTTGGTGGATATCACTATTCCATACGACGAAAACCTCGTGCAAGCTGATGCCGACAAGAGATTGCGGTACCTTAGCCTGGCGCACGAGGTAACGGATGTGTGGCAAGTGCAATCCACTGAAATCATTCCTGTAGTCCTGTCCTTAATGGTTTGACCCCTGCTGACCTGGATCGTAACCTTAGACGGCTGGGACTTCGAGGCAGACCGATAATAGCGGCTATGCAGAAGGCAGTCCTCCTCGACAATGCCCGGATTGTCCGACGCTTTCTCTCCTCGTCGCACTGACCTCCAGCCGACTGTGCTTCTGCTGGAGTAGCTCCTGCCACTTCCTAGCGCCTAGCGCGAACTGGTCAGAGTAACCCAAGTGTATATCTCAAAACATAATAATAAATATAATAATAATATATTATAATAATAATATAATATTTTTATAATTACAAATAAGAAGTGAATAAATGATATGATATGATATGAAGCCGTTGATGCTGACTTCGAATATGTGGTCCATGACTTCATCGAACGATATTATTGCTTTATAATTTTTTGTTGACTAAGATATATGCTACAGATTAAATTAAGTGAAATCAAAAAGGAAATCTCATTTTTTCTCGTACAACTGACATTTAGCTGATAGTGAGTAGACAGTGTACTGCAGTGTGAGTGCGTGCGCGCACTTTCACTGGGAAACAATGGCGGCTATCGATCACGGCAACCATCGATCACTAGGCACTATGGTACATATAAACCTATAGACACACTGTGCTGAATTGCACCTTTTTTGACTTTAAATGTAACTTTTCTGATAATTTGATTTAGTTTTTTTCCTTTTTTGTCGTTTTTTATCCTTTGACATTCTCTTTCTAACATTGTCTTCCATGTTTTGCTAATACTTATCGGAAACCAGCGCCTTCTAACTCTAGCTATACCCCAGTGAGCTATTCACACCATCCCACAGAAGTGAGTCCGTGGTATCGAATCATATTTCAGAACCATAGTTCAGAAGAACCATATGATTCGATTTCTGCCTTCTTCATCTTCTGAACGTGTGGCCCAAATTAATGGTGCTAACGAATTTTTTAAGCCAACCAGAGGGCTACTCATGTAACTACTACGCTAGGTCACCAAAATTTTGTCATTGACGCGAAAAAAATATAAGAACGCGCTAACACAAGGGAAAGACAGCTGTTCCCTGATACACTTAGCAATCTTAGCATCGTCCGCGGTCACGTATAGGGATTTCAACCTAGGAAAAAAATGTATGATTGTGTGATATCAGGGCGTTTATATATATCTCTGTCCTCAAAAATCTGTAGCGATAGGCAATCGAACTTACGGCTCATGGCCTACAAGTCAGGTCTGCTAGTCACGACATTACCGGGTTAGTCACATACAAACAACGCATATACATATATAAAGTGGGATATAAATGGTAGTGCTAATGTGATCTGAGGCGCAAGAAAAGTGAGAGCGAACCCGTGTGACGCTGCTAGTGCGAGCGGCGGGGAAAGTGATCGTGCGTGTTGGGACATCGGTGTACGCGCACATTATATTATACACACACTCATTCTCACACGGACAGAACTGACCATACACAATTCGTGGAAGCCTGGTAGAAACATTGATTAATTCTTGTAGGTATGTGTTACAATCTCTTTTACAATCTGTAAAAGACAAAAGAGCTCTACAAAATACAGTGAGATCAACAATTATTCATGATTACTTTTTGCCTACAGTCCCATCTGAAATTTGGGGAGAAGAAATGATAATCTATAGTCGTTTTTTGTTAAAAACTCTTGATCATCGACTGTAATTGCTTAAACCAATTTTCATTAACTAGTATGTAAATTTCAAAAAGCTTTTTATACAGTGACTCATCAAAATTCCACACGCGGCGCACACGTGAAATGGTGAAATTGTATTATTCCATGCCAATGCCAAAAACGGCCGAAAACTTTGCCGTTTTGAACTGGTTCCGTGCACTTTCACCGTTTATCCAAATAAGAGGAATTTGACCCACTGACTGCGCCTGATTGTGACTTCAGAGCCGTTGTAACAGCATTTGTTGCTAAGATAGAGCTCCAAGCAACACGCAAGAAAGCAATTTGTATGGCAACATCGGTTCTCCAGGAAAGATTAGCTTAAGTTGATTATGGAGAGTCAATTTATTTTGGTCCCCTTGTGTGGAATTAGTAGCCGTAGTTGAAGAGAATGAACGGAACCTGTTTAAAGTAACATTGACAGTGTGTATAGTATTTACAGATAACCGAAATTAATAAAATAAACTGTTATATTCACGCAAAGTCAATGCATTTATTTGCAAGAACACCAAATCGTGTGGCACCATCGAGATCTCAATAATATAATGTGTCACAATTTACCGTCAACCCAAGGATCAAAAATCAAGATCAAAAATTACAATTAATGTCTACAAAATCAAAACAACTGTAATAATAAATTTTAAATATCAATTCGCAAAAGAAACTTTAGCCTCTTCATACAAATTCATCAGCTGATCGACAATTTTTTGTTAGAAGAGATCATTTTTTTTTGCGAATTGACCATGTGTTTCTTGGGCAAAGTTGCTCAGTTTCATGAGTAGAAACCACTGTTAGCGGGAGTACAACGAATAAAATTTCAACCTGTATACAGGGTGTAAGGGCAAGGGACAGGTTTCCGAAAACTTTAAGGGCTTGCTTAGTAGACAAAATTAAACAACTTTCCACAATATATTTTTTCAGGAAACGAAAACAAAAATTGGCTTCTCCATACAAAATTATAAACTTGATTGTACAGTTGTCCCTTACACCCTGTATAGTGGTGCCCTGAATCTTTCTTATTAACTAGATCATCTTCTTTATCTTAAGAGCTAGGCTATTAACTAGATAAGTGCTTAACATTACGCCGTCGAGGCAACGCAGATGATTATGGCGATAGATAAGTTCAAGCAGAGTGTCGTGACGGAGCAGGCTGCGCGCGCGCGTGCGATCGCGGCCCGATTGTCAACCGGGTCACAAAATACACAGATACAGAAGGTCCGCTCAATACGCTCACTTAAATCCTAAGCATATACATGCTTATAGACGTATACGGTCGTTGTACGAAAGGTCACGATACTGTGCGATCGTGACCTTGCCTCGAACGACCGTATATTTCTATAAGCATGTATATGCTTACGATTTAAGTGGTTTGTATTGAGCGGACCTTCTGTGTCTATTTTGTGACCGGGTCGTTTGTATCAGAGATAACATTTATACCTAGTTGTCAGACAGAAAATTCTTGTATGAAACATCTGTGCAGAGGACCTGCAGGTGCCTGCATGTGGCCGGCCCTAAGCTGTACAGTGTGCTCCCTCAGTCACTAACTGATGCCCAAAACCTTTGCTCATTCACTGCATAACTAAAAAGCATGTTATTGACCCTCGCATGTTACTCTGTTGACGAATTTTTTTTATAAAAATGAAAAACTGTGAAGTACACTGAAAGCAATTAAAATAACGGTTACCAAATCTTATAAAATGTTACGACCAGATTATGTAATTAAAATAAGCTTAGAGATGAGACGATTAATTTACTATTTTTATTATCTATACTAAAACCTACTATGAAATTGAATCGAATTATAATTATAATTAATAAATTAAATAATTATTAATTTACTTAACATTGGACTTGTAAAATATTATTTTATCAAAGCTAGTATCGGAATCCTTGGTGTCGACATATCGAGTGAAGTCCAGTTCCGTGGTCATCTAGAGGGTAAGGCTAAATTAGCCTCGAAGAAGCTTGGTGTGCTCAATAGATCGAGACGGTATTTCACTGCGGCCCATCGCCTGCAACTTTATAAGGCGCAGGTTCGGCCTCACATGGAATACTGTTCTCATCTCTGGGCAGGGGCACCCCAGTACCAGCTTCTCCCTCTGGACTGTATTCAACGGAGAGCAACTCGAATCGTCGGCTGCCAGGATATCTCAGATCGGCTTGACTCCTTGGCGCTGCGGTGCGTAGAGATGTAGCCTCGCTCTGCATTCTCTATCGCCTGTACAATGGGGAGTGCTCCGAGGAATTGTTCGGATTGATCCCTGCCGCCTCTTTTCGCCATCGTTCTACGCGACAATATATTCATCCCCATCACATAGATGGTTGGCAGTCCACAACTGTGCGTTTCACTAGAAACTTTCTGCCTCGCACAACCAAACTATGGAATGAATTGTCGCCTGCGGTATTTCCGGACCGATACGACATTCAAACCTTCAAGAAAAGAGCGTACTCCCATATCAAAGGCCGGCAACGCACTTGTGACTCCTCTGGTGTTGCGGGTGTCTATGGGCGGCGGTAATCGCTTACCATCAGGTGATCCGTCTAGTCGGGGATTTAGTGCGATGAACCGTTTTATTTTGGATCCGGCGCTCAAACTTGGCACAGTTGTTCCCTAGGCCGTTCTGAGTGGATTAAGCCCGGGAGCCATCGGGAGCCATCCCCCATTTGGCATGGGGAGGGGGGGAAAGTTTGTTTCTGCCGCGCTCCATTTGTGGGCTTATATCTCCAAAACTATTGGTACTAGGGCAAGTAAGGTATCATTTTCGTATAATTCAAGGATAAGGAGTTCATTTCTGTAACAAAAAAAATGACTTCCCATATATAAAAAAATTAATATTTGATAAAACGTATAAAACACAACTACCTTTTTTCCGCATATGTGTCGATTAATTTTTAATGGTCTAAGATATTAGCATGAAAAAAATATATTCTGAAAGCCACACTTCCTAGCATTATAAAAATATTAATTTCATTAGAATATCATAACAAATACTAAGTGAAAAAAATTAAATTCAATGCGTGTCAGCGTGGCATAAAACGCGCGGTCCGCGCGGTTCTAAATTTCAGCAGTTATATTTCTTCTTTTTTTTTCTATGAAACGTATTTTTTTTGTTGCAGAGATGAATTTGTCATCTTTGAAATATCCGAAAATGATATCGGACTTGCCCTAGTACCTATAGTTATGGAGATATAAGCCCCAAAAGAAGCGCGACCCAACAAGTAGATGATGAAGTGTGGATGGTTTTTTTCCACATATGTGTCGATTAATTTTTAATGGTCTAGGATATTAGCATGAAAAAAAATATATTCTGAAAGTCACATTTCCTAGGATTATAAAAATATAAAATTCATTAGTCCACGGAGTCAGAGGCCTGCCCACACTGCGTCTTCCGGTGCGCGGTCGCCACTCGAGAACTTTACTGCACCAACGGCCATCTGTTCTACGAGCTATGTGCCCTGCTCACTGCCACTTAAGTCTAGCGATTTTAAGAGCTATGTCGGTAACTTCAGTTCTCCTACGTATCTCCTCATTTCTGATTCGATCACGTAGGGAAACACCAAGCATTGCACGCTCCATCGCCGTTTGGGTGACCTTGAGCCTTCTTATTAGTAACACGGACGTTTGACATGATTTTCATCTTATCCATGTTCATTTTAAGACCCACTTGTTGGGAGACTCTACTGAGTCCATCGAGCATTGCGCCTAGGTCCTCCAAGGTCTCATCCATGATCACGATATCGTCAGCAAATCGAAGGTGAGTGATGTACTCGCCATTGATGTTGATGCCGAATCCTCTCCAGTCCAGAAGCTTGGAAACGTCTTCCAGTGCGGCGGTGAACAGTTTCGGAGATATAACGTCTCCCTTTCCCCCCACGATACAGCCGGATAGGTTTCAAATTCTGATCCTGGAGGTGGACCGACATGGTGGCGTTTTCCTACAAACACTTCAACACTTCCATGTGTATCGATAGTCAATTTGGCACCGTTGGAGAGACTGTAACACAGCCCAGGTCTCGATCGAACCAAAAGCTTTCTCATAGTCCACAAACGCCATTATACTCTTCGATCTTCTGTATAATCTGCTGCAACATATGTATGTGGTCTATGGTACAGAAGTCTTTTCGAAAACCAGCTTGTTCGGGAGGCTGGAAGTCGTCAAACCTGCGTGCGAGACGATTCGTAATGACTCTCGACATGGCTTGTAGACATGGCTCAGGAGTGAGATGGGTCTGTAATTCTTCAGCATAGTCTTATCACCCTTCTTGAAGAAGAGCACCACCACATTTCTGTGCCATGCTGTAGGTGTTTGTCCCTCGAGAATAACGGAAATGAATAGCTTCTAAAGAGCTATAAGTATCCGTTTTCCACGTGCTTTCAGAAGCTCAGCAGTAATTCCGTCATCACCCGGTGCCTTCTTGTTCTTAAGCTGTTTGAGAGCCATTCTAATCTCGCACAGGCTGACGTCTGGGATATCTTCGGTATAATGTCGGCTCAATCCGGCTCTCGGATCTTCAGTCAGATTACTAAGGTAAGGATGTAGTCGTGTATAATTGTCCGTAGAACTTTTCAACCTCTTCCAACAGCTCGGACTTGGACGACACGACTCTGCCATCGTCGATCTTCAGCTTTGACCAGCAGACAATACTTTTGACCTTTTATAGCGCACGATAGCCTCTTTAATACGATTGGTTTTAAATTGGTGTATATCACGGGTCAAGGACTTGGAGATGTCTGTTTAGTCGCACATATTGACAAGCATCTTCAGAGGATTTCAGAATCAGGCTCCGTTTTTTCTCCATGAGCTTGCTGGTGAATTCCAAGATCCGATATGTTTTTTTAACGTCTTGTTTTGAAGGCCTTATTCCCAGTCGTTTGGACAATTCCCACAAACCTGTCATTGTATTCGTCTACATTTTCACATTCTCCTAGGCATTCGAAGTGGTTGTGCAACTCGAGCTGAAAGCTTTCGGGGTTTTGGAGTTGTATAAGCGGTGGTCGCAGCTTCATCAGTTGTCATGAAAATAATTTGACGTTGCTTGCGAAGCACGGAAACGGTTACGAGATTAATACGCCAATGAGAGCCAAATTCATTATGGTTATGTATGACCTATTCTGAAGTCAGTTAACCTAGGTGATCAACGTGACCACGCAAGTTACATAGTAGACCACCATAATACAATGCAAGTTAGATAGTAAACCACCATAATTCGTATGAGAAATAGTCACGTTTTGCGGATTTTCTCAAATACGTTTTTAAGGAAAATATTTTTTTGTTTTACGTGACAAATATTTTGTGCGTGCGTGTAATATTTAAATAATAATATTATGTACCTGTTTATACTTTGTTACTTAACAGTCATTTGGGCGCTAGATGATTCATTTTATTTACTTACGAATAACAGAAACTAAAACCGCACGTTTAATGCTACTCTGCCGAGAATCAAATTATATATTTTTTTCACTAAATATTTATTATGCTATTCTAATGAAAGTTATATTTATATAATCCTAAGAAGTGTGGCTTTCAGAATACATTTTTTTCATGCTAATATCAAAGACGATTAAAAATTAATCGACCCATATGTGAAAAAAAGGTAGCCATCTTTTATACGTTTTATCAAATATTTCATTTTTTGTATATGGAAAGTCATTTTTTTTGTTACAGAAATTAATTCCTTATCCTTTAATCATACGAAAATGATATCTCGCTTACCCTAGTACCAATACTTTTGGAGATATAAACCCAAAAATGGAGCGCGGCAGAAACAAACTTTCCCCCCCTCCCCCTACCAAACGGGGGTAGGCTCCCGATGGCTCCCGGGCTTAATGTACTCAGAACGGCCTAGGGAACAACTATGCCTAGTTTGAGCGCCGGATCCAAATTAAAACGGTTCCCATACTAGACGTTGCACTAAATTCCCCACTAGTCTGCTCGTTTGCCACCTATGCCATAAAAAAAAAAAAAAAAAAAAAAAAAAAAGATGAATAATAGATTATTGTAATGTACTGTAAAGGCGGACTAGTAGTCTTTGCCGCCCTATGCCGTTTCGGCCACGCCTTAATTTCTGCTAAACTAATGAGTTTTTCGAAAATTACGTGCTATTTTATACCGATTGCTTTAAGGATGAAGGATGAAGGAAAACATCGTGAGGAAACAAGCACATCTCATTTGTTAATATTACCTAGTTAGCCTTACCTAAGGCATATCTTCCACTGCATCTGTATGCTTTACCTTTAATTTAATTTAAAGAAAACACGCGACTTTATAAAATATAGTATATTTATACGGGGTGTAACAAAAAGGTGTGGTCATGCTTCTACTCATCAAACTGAACAACTTTGGTTCTACAACTTTGATGAAATTTTTTGGACTTTTCATACAAATCGATCAGCTGCTGAGCCAAGTAACAAAGTCGGTATAGAACCGGGTAACTGGAGTTTCTACTCATCTTTTGACTGAATAACTTTTCTTTTGTGAATACTGAAATCACAAAAAAATTGGGTCTTCATACAAATTAATCAGCTGTTTCGCCAAAACAAAAAATACTTCGATCCTGATACCAGATTGAGCATGTAATTAATGTATTCTGAAATAGTAAAAAAATCTACGTCCGTTACTATGTTATTATAATTATAACGACAAATTGCATTGTCGCATTGCACTCGTCCGTAGGTGTAAATCTAAATGCCCTACACGTGACCGCGGGTCATGCTAAGTGTAACACCAGGCAACCGCCACCAATACCTTGTGGATAGGACGGATAAACTGTGCCACACGATAATAAGAAGATATTAATTATGAAGAATTCCGTGTAGCTAACTACCTACTCATAAAAGTAAAAGTTGAACTAAAAAGCCTTACCATAAAACTCATACATCAAATCCAGATTTGAGAACGTATGCTTACGATTTAATCAGCGATCTTGACTCGAAGAAAGCGGCCCGAGGTCGCTTCTGGACCGAGAGTAAGAGCATTCACCTCGTGCCTTACCGACCAGCAACTACCAACTTATATTTACCGCTATAAATTTTTAAACTCACTACATATCTGGATGACTGGACAGTTTTGTAGCGGCACTCATAATTTTGTCGGCGATTCGTGGTCGCTTTTTCTCGTAACGGCAACCACTTTCTTGTCTTCACATGGATATATTCGTAGTACTGGCCACATGTAACTTCTACTTTGTATCTTGTTGTATAACCACTGTATATGCGTTTAATAGGTAGTAGGTAACCCATAATCAAATGAAATGAAATTATAAATGGTATGAAAATAACGAGTTGAAAAGAGTTTCTTTTTGGCCCACCTAAACTTAATTTCACTTTGGAACTACTTTATGAAACTTAAATAAAAAAAATAAAAAACAGATACAAAGGTGTCTTTGCCAGGCATTTATATATTTGAATTGGATTGTATGTAATTATCGCTTACCAACAGGTGATCCGTCTGCTCGTTTGCCACCTATCACATAAAAAAAAACCAATGAAATTCATATAAATTGTTGGCTGATAGAAATCAAAGGTCGCAACAATATTGATGTAGGACTCTTTGAAAATTTAAGTGCGTTTGACTACATCTCACTCAACTGATGAAAAGTGATTTAAATACTACTTCGTGCTAATCCCTTTAGACTTCAGGCACAAGTCTGTGTGGTTTTCTTTCAATACTATCGTTAACTGAGTTGCGATTGCATACACACCTGTACATGTTCAAGCCTTCTTCACTCTCCTATTCAAGTGTTTTTCAACCTTTTTTAATACCCGACCTCTTTACAAGTTAAAAAGTTTTTGCGACCCCCCTGGGACCATAAACATACAAAATGTTAGTGATTTGAAAGACTACGTTTATAATTTTCTTCAATTTGAAAATTATTTACTCATAAACGTCTCCAAAATAGATCCACGTTTTGACAAATTGTTAAAAAATAAACAGGACCAGCCTTCTCACTGAAATCGTATTTTTTCATTGCAGTGTAGGACCTATAACCACTTATTTTTTTATATTTTTTTATGGCAAAGGTGGCAAACGAACAGACGGATCTACTAATGGTAATTACTGCCGCCTATAGACACCCGCAACACCAAAGGAGTCACAAATGCATTGCCGGCCTTTGATATGGGAGTACGCTCTTTTCTTGAAGGTTTGAAGGTCTTCGAGTAATCGGTGAACATACATAAAAAAAAAATTCCGACGAATTGAGAACCTCCTCCTTTTTTTTGAAGTCGGTAAAAATTAAGTAACATTTCAAGGACTGCAGCGATGTTCTCACGAGCCCCAATGTCTCTGGCTAGCCTTTTTTTTAAAATCAATCTTTATTTATACAGGGTTATTTTTACGTGTCGTTTTTATGTGTCTAGAACGAAGTCTAAGCTCTAAAACAACATCTTTTCGGTTCAGTTTACATGGCTAGCCTTGTACCGCATACAGCCAGCCACGACTAGCGGCAGAATAATCATATTAGTTTTAAGGAAATCAAATAATAATCGACAACGCTGAAAGCGTCAAAAACCCGACATCAATCGCGTAACATATGGGTCCAACTGAGAACCTCCTTTTTTTGAAGTCAGTTAAAATACTAAAACATTCTCCTAAATGTAACAAATACTTTTCTGAAAACCGCATTAAAATCGGTTCAGCCAAACAAACATACATACATACAGGACAAACTGAGAACCTCCTTTTTTTTGAAGTCAGTTAAAGAGGGCTTGTTCATTGACCGAATTGGTGGCGCAGTTGTTCGGTTCCCGCCCTGGACATACATCTATATGTTTGACAACGTATTGATTATTTTCATTTTTATTATTAATTTATTTGCATTTATTTTTATTACTGATTATCTTTCTAAAATGAGACGACATCACGATGACATCTTCTTTGTCAAATATGAATTACAAAAACTTATTGGTTGATCTGTCTTCATGTACTCACGATTTTCTTGAAATGAAATGAAATTAATAGGAAAATATTTTCTATTCGAAGTAGATACAGCGTACACTTTTCGAACGTCATTCTTTTATCTACCTAATACGAGGTTCCTACCACTCGGAACTCCTACCTGCCGTTTCGATATTTGCGGAGTGAGAAGAAACGACGGGTCCAAATAAACTCCCTCCAACACTTTTTTTATACATAACTGGCCGCAGTATATAACTTGTACCTACCAAAAAGCCTCCATTTCATGCAGTCAAGAAGTTTGTCACCCAAATCAAAACAAAAGGGAAGGCGAGAACACTGGTTTGAAGGTTTCAAAGGCTCTCAAAATCTTAAGGAAGATAAATTGTGGATCTTCACGAAATGTCGCTTCTGTGTTTATTTAGTTTTCTGTTGTTGTGGAAACAAGGTTATCTTTTGCTACATAAAACATTAAGCCTTTTAAAAATATGTAAAATATAAGGTGCTACTTTATTAGTGCCCGATATTTTAGTCAGTGCTTCTACTACTTCATAGTCAAATCGCAAAAAAATTTTTGGACTCTTCATACTAATTTGGCCGCTCGGCTGATCAATGTGTATGAAGAGTCCAAAAATTTTTTTGCGATTTGACTATGGGTTCCTTGGGGAAAGTTGATCAGAATCAGGAGTAGAAGCACTGACTAAAATATCGGGCACTAATAAAGTAGCACCTTATATAATAGCATATTTTGAACACTTGCAAGCTAAATCAAAATGGAAACAGTAAAAGTTTTGAGTAGCAAAAAGCTGTTAGATTAAAAAAAATACTTTATAAAATTATCTAATATTCTCTCTTTGATGTTAGTCTTAATAAAAACACAAAATACTTATTTATTTAACTTTTCTTAAACTTACAATTACAATATTAGAATAAAGCAAAGAAAGATTTTCTTTTAAACCTAAATTAATATGTTAAACAAGTTTTTGAAAGTGTCTAAAGCTACAACATTTAACTAGACTTTCCACCTAAAAACTTTTGAAACTTAATGGAAAAGAGCAATTTTATCAGAATTGTATCTATCACAGTGACAGTCCCGGGACTGTCGAGCTTTCGACCAATCAATATTAATTTTATGAAACTTCGATTGAATAACTTTGTCACGAAAAGTCTTCGTCTGTTATCGTTTCAGTTAGAAACAAAATTATAAATCTCTGAGATTTTATTTCAATTTCCTTTATTTGTTTTCTTATATCCCGCTCTTTTTAACCGACTTCAAAAAAAGGAGGAGGTTCTCAATTCGTCGGAATCTTTTTTTTTATTGTGTGAGAAGCGCAAAGGCTAACGCTCCATGTGATGGGAAGTGGACCAGATGTACCCCAGAAGTGCTACTAGTGCCTAGCTTGAGTGACAGCCGTACTCCTGTCTTCTAAATCGAGGATTTTCGGTTCGATCTTCAGCCCCCATCTAGGACTAACACTTGAGATATAAGCTGAAAATGAAAATGAAAATATTTTATTCGAAGTAGGTAGCAGTGTACACTTTTCGAACGTCATTCTTTTATCTACCTAATACGAGGTTCCTACCACTCGGAACTCGTATACCCGCCGCTTCGGGAAGTGTTTGCGGAGTGAGAAGAAACGGCGGGCCCTAAAGAAACTCCCTCCAACACTTTTTTTTTTAAGTCTTATATTCTATTACATCTTAATGCTAGATCAATAAATGAATTATACAATGTCATGTCTGTAAATAAAATATACAAAAATAAGAATAAAGAAAGGATTCAAAAGAGATAGCTGATTCGTTAGGTTCTTATCCATTAATAATTATTGATATTATTAATTCTAAGTCTTGCCGCCAAACATCAATGTTAACAGCATTGATGTATTCCGGCATGAAGATAAGATAGCCAGTTCCATTGCGTTGGAAAATCTTGGTAAGCCCGCTTCCATCTTCGGCATCATCATAACCTACCATCAGGTGAGATGATGCCAAGGGCTTACCAATTGAGGGTAAAAACAAAAAACGTTTTAATTATCTGGTAAATTTTTGTTTGCCGTATAAACTTATTTACACCGCACCATTTCGATTGATCATTCACAAATAATACAAATAATAAATTGAATAGAAATCATTGTGTCACGGTATTATCGATGAGAACATTATTATGTAAGTGAGGGAAGTCTCAATTGTTACTTTCATCATCCATTCATTACCGAAGTAGACGCGTTTGTCATTATAATGAACAAATCAAGCTGAGCTCACAACAACGATTCATATTAATTAGGTAATTAGTTTTGACAACACAACAGGATGACCAAGTAACTACGATACAATAGATTATTAATCGAAACATATAAATTCTAAAATAAATGTCAGGTTATAGAATCATTTGTTTCTCAAAAATAATAAACAGTTATTCACACATACGAGAAATCATACGCACTGATGACCCGGTAAAGGTTGCGGAATGCTTAGGTTATTAAAATCTTGTTTTTATTATTACGTATTCGTTATAAAACCCATATCGCCATAATTCCAAGAGCACGACTCCCTTCCATATCCCGATAGTATAAGCTATACTGCACACACGGGGAATAAAGGGCGTCACACACTAGAGCGATACTGTGCTATAAAATACGTCACACTCATGGACGGATATTCTAGCATGAGGCGTATAACTTCACGGTCACCCCACTCCATCCATGAGTGTGGCGGATTTTATAGCACAGTATCGCTCTAGTGTGTGACGCCTTTAAGTCTAGATCGCTGGAGGTGGTTGAGCTAGTGGCCAACTCCAGTAGTTTTCAATGCCACATGATGATAGCAACCAGCACCGATGCTTTAATTTAACGACTGTTACGTACCTTTTTTTTACCCTCAATTGGTAAGCCCTTGGCATCATCTGATGGTAAGTGATGATGTTGCCTAAGATGGAAGCGGGCTTACCAAGATTCCCCAACGCAATGGGGACCTGGCTATCTTATCTTCATGCCGGAACACATCAATGCTGTTAACATTGATGTTTGGTGGCAAGTCATAGATAAGATGGTGGTAGCTAGCCAGGCGGGTTCGAAAATGCGCTACCACCATCCAAACCGAGTCCTACAAAGTTGGACCCCACCGGGAATCGAACCCGTGACCTCCAGATGTGAAGCAAGCGGACAAGCCACTGGGCTACGGAGGCGGTTAACCTACTATTAACTTGCAACTCTCTAGTATCCAGATAATTATTGTGCTCCTTGCAAGCTGTGAGCGTTTCAAACAACTGTATACCGTTCAACAAGAAACACACTAAAACAAACAGCCTACCTTACATAAACAGCCTCGATCGCTCCCGACTCAGAGGGAACTGAGTTCCAAAAGCTACTTGTAATAACCTAGAGAGCATTGCTTTTATACGAGATTAGGATCGGATCGTAGCGCTTTCCTTAACGAAGCTTATTCTGAATAGGCTAAGAATTCTCACACATACATATTAAGTCTGCTGATAAGTCTATTATTTTGTTATGATATGACAATCCAGAAATTGAGCTTGAACTTGAATTTTTTTTATTGTTTGCTCCACAAAATGCAATACAGGATAAATATCATAGTATGCTAAATTAAATTATACATATTTAAACAAAACATATTTTAACAAAAGCTTTATAAAATAAAATATTTTTGTGTATTGTAAATGTGAAGCCTGATGTCTGAACTAGGTGATCCTGTGTTTCAGAGCACCAGGTCTCTACCACCCGAACAAAATGTTCTCAATGAGTTTATTTTATCAAGCAATCAAAATAGTTATATATCGATGGCTTTGCAAATCTTAACTTTTGCATAATAAATGTTCTGATATGTGTGTTTTTTATTCTGCACTTCAGAAAAATGTTTGCCCTGGGTAGGAACCAAAACCTTCAACCCACGGAATAGCAGTCGGAGCGCTGACCGCTGCCGCTGAGCCAAAGTCAAAATCTTTTTTTTATAATATTTAAGTAGATGCTGTACCCATACTTTTAAATCGTCTTTTTTTTGTACCTAGCACAAAGATCCTGCCACTCGGAGTTATTATAGTAAGCCCATCACAAATGTAATTTCTAAAGCTAATGTTCTGATTTGTGTGTTGTTACAGCAGCGGCGGTGAGCTGTGCGCTCGCGCAGGTGCGGTACTTCGGGCGCGAGGTGGGCGCGCTCTCGCAGCTGCACCACGGCGTGCGCGGCCGCGTCTACGCGGTGGACTCGCGCACGCTCTACATACATGACTTCCACTACGATGGGGAGGGGCCTGGTAAGTCAGCAATATTACCCCCCTTTTTATGGCAGAGGTGGCAAACGAGCAGACGGATCACCTGATGGTAAGCGATTACCGCCGCCCCAAGACACCCGCATCACCAGAGGACTCACAAGTGCGTTGCCGGTTGCCCCTTGCTAGGTAGGACGCCCCCCCGCATAGGTGAAGAAGATAAATGAAAGCTGGTCTGGATCAGTTAAAGGAAACCCATCTGAACGTAGTTAGAAACTTGACAACAACTTTTGTTCTACGACGACTTTGCTAAAATTGTAAAAAAGTTTTTATGTCTTCATTCAAATACCCTTCTGTATGAAGAGTCAAACCTTTTTAGTTTTAAGTTAACATAGGCCGATCTGTATGAAGGATTTTACTCTCTCCAAAGTTCTTCAGTCACCATTTTTCTTATATCTTCTATATTTATTACATCATCAACTATGACTTCCGTTGTGTTCACTTCGCCCCTATCGGCTCAGCACTCAACTTTATGCGCCCAACTCTGAAAGTTTTCAAGTGATCACCGTTCAAGCGCAATGTTAAGCTTCAACAGAAAGCCGGTTTCCCAGCGCTAGCACCGAATTTGCATCATAAATTACCGCGTGCGATCCTGCGGCGAAGCCTTCTGTACTTGTGGGTAGGTACACGAGACTCGAGTTAAATGTCAGGATTATTTATGAATCTATTGGGCAAAATTTTGGTGCACGTCCTTTTTTGGAGCTTTCTTTAAAGTAAAGAACATTTTCTTAAAGAATGAAGAGTTTGTTTCTTATTACTTTTGGCTAAAAAACTGATCTATTTGGCGTACTATTAAAGTTCGTTGGTCACTTTAATGAGTGACTTCAGTGTTTATCAGTTAATGTAGCAACTACCAAAACAAATAAAATCTCCTATATACATTGTAGTCTTGCTTCTGATAACTAGCTAAATACTTAATAATTTGTAGGAACAATTATGCTCGGAAGAAAAGATACCTCCGCCGTATTCTAGGAATGTAGATTGTGATGCAGTTGTCATTAAAATTTTTCATGAAGATATTGTTACCAACATACCTACTCTACTAGTATATTTAAAATCTGTTCACGTTTATTTTTCAATTGATGTAAACCTCTCAACGATGAATTCTTCTAGAAGCAATTCATTGAATTTTTACGGAACCAGATCTAAAATAATGGCAAAATAGCTTAGATATTTTATGTACAAAACATTCCTCATATCTAAACCGCCTACAACTCTGTATAACTTTTTGTCCTTTCCTCTTTTCTCTTTTATGTTGTACAGCCATATGTTTTCATTCATGAAGTTCCTTAACCACCTGAAACTCTACGTCTTGCTATAACTAGGTACTATAAGGTCGCCGCTCTAGTGATGGTCGCACCACACAATGACGCCAGGCGATAAATCTCGAGCACAAAGGGACGAGCCGGCATTCCCAGCGAGCAACTCGGGGGCTAACTAGTGACGCAAGAGTTACGGCCAGGCGACTGCGGGGTCGAATGGTACTCGGCAATAGTAGTTGACCTTGAAATGGTGTCATTTCATATGATATTTTTGATTTAAGCTGGATTCAATAAACCGTCTGGCAGTGTTCAGTAGTATTCTGTGTAGAAAATCAACATTGCTATTGCCTTCAGGATTGCAGCTGATTTCGTTAATTTGTCAAATTATTTAAAAAATGCTTCACAAAAAATACAGACTATATTTATAGTACTATCTATCTATCTATCAGCCGAAAAACGTCCACTGCTCGACAAAGGCCTCACCCAAATATAGTACTCCTCGACGATTATTTTCATCGCGTTTTCTTTGACCCAACTGCTAAAAAGGAGGGTAATGTTGTTCAATGTTTTATTTTTATTTTATTTAAGCAGATGCTTTACACATGCTTTTAAATCATCATTTTTTTTTACCTAATACAAAGTCCCTTTGTATATGTGACATAGGAACGTTACCAGAAAATCCATGCTAAAAAGCCTGATGAATTTTTTTGGACGAAATGAAATTTTAGAGCGCTATTATTGCATTTGAAAAAGAGCCCCTGCTAATTGGATACATACATGAAATGTAGAGTCTAATAACTAATCGTCGATACGATTTCCTTCAAACTAATCAACTCTTATCGATTTAACTCGAACAAGTTACGTCATTAATTAAAGTTCACTTCCATTAAGCTTTAAACCAGCTTAAAACTGCGCTGCGCTAGACTCGCGCAATTAGTGCAAATCCCACACCTGCTTCTTGACATTTCCCTGCATCGCTGCACACAGGTTGCGTTTATATTACAACCTCTACAGGGCTTTTAGGGTCAGACACTTCTTGCTGCTTTTGGCGGTCTTAAGCCGTTGGTGCTGGCTGCTATCACTAGATGGCAGTCGTCGAGCCATGGCGGAAACTTTATAGACGGCTTGAAAATTTCTGACACTGGGATTGGACACTATTCCTACAACCTCCACCAATCCAGACTTGGCCCCGTGTGTGGAGTATGGCCTAACCTTCCAGAGGTATAAGACCTGTACTCCTTCAGCAGGGACGATATGGGTAGAATGATAAACGTTATTGGTTCTCATTAAAATTTGGGCTCTATCCACATCTGAACTCAGAGGTCGCCGATTTGAACTAATCATGGAAAACTAGGAAGCGCTAGCTTGACGTGGTAATAGCGAATATGAGAGTGAATGATCTTACTGGGGAGCATGTACAAAATAAACAAAGTGAGAACAAATGCGCCCTGGCTCCAGCCGGGATAACTCTAGGTAGAAGAGAAGGAGTCAAAGACTTGCAGTATGACGTATAAACCAGTGCAATTGGGTTAGAAGGCAACTTGTATGCAAAATTTCCAGCAAACGTGCAAGTTGAAGAAATGGTAGTGGTCCTATTGTATATCGAAAGATACGACTTATCCTCCACAAAATTTAGTAATTGCTATAGTGTTTAGTTCATTTGGCAAATAAAACAAGATTTCAATAAATTTCTAGAGCATTTTACGTGTTATTTGATCTCTTTGACTAGCAAATGCTAATTTTATTCAGAGTCATAAACTTTTCCTATCTTTATTTTTATGGGAATACTAGTTCTAGTGTTAGGGGGTCTCCACTCTTAAATTTCCAGATATGAGAGCGATATGAGAAAACATAATTTTCGTTTTACCTGACTGCACAAGTGGACGGCAATGTTTTAACCCGACTAAATAAGCAAGGGGTAATGTTTTTCAAGTACGTACATCGTACGTGTTAGCAGAAAGTCTGTAGCCCAAAAATGATTGATTTTGAAGCGCAGGGGTTTAATTAGTTTCTAACCCTCTCGATATTGGATAGATTTTATACAGACAGGTGTATCATTTTTTTAATATCGTGTTGTGATAAAATGAAGTCGCCAGTTATCTGAGTCGCAAGATCGCCTCTGTCCTGCACAAGGACATCTCGTAGTCTGCGTCTTTGGCTCAGGAATGCCATGTGGAGGTGGGTCGCAGGGGGATGGGTGGCCGGTCGGTATGCTTTGACACAATGCACCCTCTGCGCTGGTTGCTTTGACAGCGCGCTCGTGAGGCCTCACTGCATATTTGCAGTAGCGCTTGTTAGAAACTGATCTAGTTATACTGAAATTATATGACAATTTACATTACAGTACATTACATTGAATAACCATAATATAAACAAACATTAAATTCACACATGGTATTGTCTTTGAGGATTGTACACATAATATTGATGCCAAAAATATCTATGTATGAATGAAAATGTATAAAATTTTTCAGTTTCATAAGTGGGATATTCCGTACAAATATTTTATTTAACACCCAGTAGTCTACAATTATTCTATTGGTCATAACTGACCTATTGCAAATGCTCCAACAAACTCTAAAATAAAAACCAAGAGCTCGATTCGGAAAAAAGTGAATTTTGCCGTTTCTGTGTCCAGTCATCCACTATAACTATGTTCCATCACAGACACGAATAATATGTTAAAACTAAACAATTCATATCTGACCTAATCTAGACCGCGGTTAGTCCCTCCGCAACGCGGTAATTACGGAGTGAAATTAACGGGTTTAGCACACAGCGCGTAAATTGCTGTCAGTCAGGTAATAGCATATCTCTGGTATAAGACCCATGAGTTTTCGTATTATCTTAAATTACATACTAGCAGAACGAACAGACTGCGATTTACTTACATAAATTATAAATCGATGCATTTCCATGTCACACAGGTCATGTTACATGTATTCAGAGTGTAGTAACAGGATTGGAGAAGTTGTCGGAGTAGGTTAACAGATACACATAGTTTGGTGTTCAAAGTTGTAATGAATGAATAAACTTAAGGCTTACACGTAGGCTGCTCCATAAGTCGAGCAAATTAAGAAATCTAAGAAGTTTATACCAGTTTGATTAAGCGGGTTTACTACTGGCAAAACCTGCAAGTTTATACATGCACACAGCTTATTCCTGTACTCAGTACTTTCGATGCAGTGTTCGTAAAAAGTTGTGAAAAATAGCTTGCTTGAGTCACCGTGACTCAGAGTGTATTTTATTACAACTTCAAGCGTGGATTGTCATATCAAGAGTACTATAAAGAAATGTTAGAAACCTTAGGTGACGAGTACACTTCCTTTCTACGTAAGATGTTTAAGCCTGAGATTGTAAAATGTTTTTGTGAATATTTTTACTGACAAATAAATGGATTTTCTTTCTTTGTTCTTTTTTTCTTACTGTTTTTCATAGTTAAAATTAGTTTCTTAATTGTAGTTTTAATTTAGAAGACAACGAAATGTCAGGCCGAGCAGTGACGAGTAGGACTCAAGAAAAATTACTGCAGTAAAAAAACGTAATCATAGTTGATCGGCGAATCATATACAGACAAATCGAAGAAACTCTAGGTATTGGTGCAGCAATATTAAATTCAATATTGTATGAAGATTTGAAGGTAAAAAATATAATTTATTTGTGCATCCCTCACTTCCTCAATGAAAGTCAGAGAGCAGCACGTGTAAATTGGTGTAGATTTTTTTTAAGTATGACTGGGGCCGTCCAAAGTATGTAGATTTAATCGTTACAGGAGATGAAACTTGGTCGTATTATTTCGATATTCTCAGTAAATCTAAATCTAAACTGTGAGTGTTTGAAGATGAGCTAGCATCGACCATGGTTAAGCAACAGAGATGTGTTAAGAAAATAATTATTGCAGTTTTCTTTGCTAAAAGAGGTATTACAACATTACAAAAACAATAGTCTTGCATTCACAGAAAACAGTCTCCTCTGCCTAGTACACAGAGATTTGTCTACATCAAGTAACAAATAAGATATAAGAATTAAGAACGAAATCTCGTCTGATTATAATTGGCCACGAAAACGCTCTAGCACATCGGGCAGCCTAACTCTGGATTTTTTGTCCCAGTTGAGCCTCACATTATTGGATCATCCACCTTATAGCTCAGACCACGCGCCTTGTGATTTTGGACTTATTCCTATCATAAAAAGCTATCCTATCCTCCTATTCCTATTCCTATCAGAAATCGCGTAGCAAACATACAAAAAAGTCAAATTGAGAACCTGCTCCTTTTTTTGAAGTCGGTTAAAAATTAACACTGTTTCCCCAACAGCGGCGTTCTTCTACGTGGGGACTTCGGGCAAGCCGAGCGCGACGGGCGCGATCCGGCTGCGGGACGAGCGCGGCAGCACCGCGGCGCTGCGGCGGTACCGCGGCGAGGGCGTCACGTTGTCGCTGCCGGACGGGAAGACGCTGAAGGACGTCAAGTGGTTCTCCGTCTGGTGCGACGAGTACTCGGTAAGTGACAAACTTCACACTGAGATATAATATTGTAATAAGCGCCGGTGGGAAGAGACACGTGCAGTGGGGACGACGATGGGGCTTGTAACAAAAATAAGCGTCGGTGACTTCACGCTAGTAAATCACACCTCCTAACCAGAGGTCTCACGTTCAAATCCTGGCCAGCGCACTAATAAGTAATTCGAAACTTACGTACCTACATTTTCATACCGATTTAATTGAAGAAAAATATCGTCAGAAGTAATCTGTTCATCTGCGTAAATCTTAATTACCTCCACGTCACCGCGAATGATAGTAAGTGCTTTTCCAGGCAGTCGTCGTTTATATCTCGAGGATATACCTACGTTTATGTTATATCTTAATGTGATGTTCATGAAATAACCGTTCACATCCTTGAGGACCTCCAAAACACCCTGGATTAGATTAGGTTAGGTAACTGGTTTACAGTACTACATTGATTCTGTTTTTCGGAGCGCCTCAAAGAGATGGCCAGTTATATCATGGTCTGGTAAATTTTTATGAACTAGCCAGCATCATCAGGCCTACTACATCTTGACAGATAATTTAAGCATCGTGAGTGTGAGTGGAGCATCGCCGCTCGTGACTAAAAAGTCCAATTCTGGAGCGACACATGCGGCCGCACTTCGGGCACGTGAACTGAGGCTGCGGGTCTGACAATACACGATTGTGCCTTTGGGCTCGCTTGTCGGCCAGGTTCTGACCAGGCGTCATCGTGCGCTTTGCAGCCGTCAGCTAAAGTTTTTTTCCATTCATTTCGGTTGGACGCAAGATTTTCCCATTGGTTGCCGTCGATCCTAAATGAAACCATGTCCTTCTTAGCACAGTCTTTAAACCGTAGCAAAGGTCGTCCTACCTTTCGTTTCGCGAATGCTACTTGGCTCTGGCCACCACACACACAACAAACAAACTTTGTTACAATCTGTGTGTTGGCAAGACATCATGGTACTCAAATCCGGTTTGTAGTACCATGTGATGATTGATGATAAGTCTGAGAAACAAAGTTATGCCAGAGTTCTTACAAAAGGTAACTCCTTCAGTGGAGACAAGACTATTGTCTCCAGTGTGCAATTAGTGACAGAACACTTGTATGGTGGAGTTTGTAGTCCCATGTGATGATTGATGATAAATCTGAGAAACAAAGTTATGCCAGAGTTCTTACAAAAGGTAACTCCTTAAGTGGAGACAAGACCATTGGGTCCAGTGTGCAATGAGTGACAGAATACTTGTATGGTGGAATGTTCGCGCTTTGTTGCTGACGGAAACAGTCACTATGCTGAACTTGAAATTCCGTGATATTATGTAGGTCGCCACGGTTTTCTAGGCTCTAGAATTTCTTCTTTACTGAATTAAAGAATAGAATAGAAAGATCATCATCATTATTTATGGGATTTTAAAAATTATCACAATATCAATTACAGATAAAGGAAACATAACTTATATAAGTACAATTTAGTTCCTATATTGTAAGAATATGTTTAAGTACATAATTTGAATGTAATATGGGAGCTAAACATCATGTATGAGTTATACAAGTAACAATGTTGGACTTCTATGTGGATGCGAACTGAAATTACTGGTCCCAAGGATGCACGGTGGCGGTTCCCTGCATGCGTTCATTTAGTATTACCGCAGTCACTCGAGGTTATTTTGGGTTTACTCCTTAGGAGGTGCGCAACGTCAATATTTTTATCCACAACTGGTAAGCCCTTGGCATCATCTCATATGGAGGTCAGTGATGATGATGCCGAAGATGGAAGCGGGCTTACCAAGATTCCCCAACGCAATGGGGAACTGGCTATCACACAATGCTATTAACATTGATGTTTGGTAGCAAGACTTATTGTTAGACAAAATGGTAGCTAGCTAGCCAGCTCCAAAAACGTTCTACCAACCGATTACGTTAACCAAACCGAGTCTTACAAAGTCGAACTCTGCCGAGAACAGAACCCGTGACCTCCTGATGTGAAGCAAGCAGACGATCCACTAGACTTGAGGCAGTTAGAACTCCAATTTATCAACCTTTTTGCGTGCGAAGCGGATCAATAGAAAGAGATGGTATGTTTTCTGTCTCCGAGGGGCCTGATATAATCTGCGTAACGCAACACCAGACAGGATATTTGATATTTGACATAAATGGATCGCGCCATCGCCCCGGGGGCGCAAACGGGGCCCAAAGCATCCCCAGACCCGGTCCCATTTCCCGAGTAATCGCGACCCACAAATCACATTCCGCCGTATTATATTCAGATACGTTAAGGCTTACGGGAAGGGACAAATGATATTTCGTTTTATAGGTAGGGCCGTATAAGGCTCTTAATAGATACTTCAAAATGTATACGTACATATAAAGCGGTATAGTATTGTCTGTGTCCAATCTCTTTGATGGCATGAAAAGGTTCTTTCAAATCGCTTTACTTCAGAAGTCTTGCAAATGCTTATTATACTTTCATCGTCCTCTATAATATGTGGCACAGTTGACAATATTTCAGTTTTTGATCGCCAGTTTTTATGTTTTATAATAATAATATCTGGGACAAATCACACACGGTCATCTGGCCCCAAACTACGATTCCCTGTATCTTGGGAACCAGAGACTGATATACATACACATATACTTTTAAATACATACATATACAGGGTGTAACAGAAGTGGGTGACAATACTTCAAGGCTGGCTTTTACCCATCAAACTGAACAACTTTTGTTCTACAACTTTGTTGAAATCGCAAAAAATTTTTTGGACTTTTCATACAAACTTGGTTCGCCAGCTGATCGATTTGTATGAAAAGTCCAAAAAAAATTTTGCGATTTCAACAAAGTTGTAGAACAAAAGTTGTTCAGTTTGATGGGTAAAAGCCAACCTTGAAGTATTGTCACACACTTCTGTTACACCCTGTATAGATATAAGTAATACACCCAGACTCAGAGCAAACAATTCTGCTCATCACAGAAAAGTTTGCCCTGTGTGGGGATCGAACCCACGACTCTCGGATCAGAGGTCAGGATCGCTAACCACTTAGCCACCGAGTGAGTCAGTCAGTTATGTACGTATAATATATGAAAAATACCTTAAACTTTCTTTAAATAGTCACATATCTCTCGAGGTACTTTTTCTCCGTTAGGCTGTGTGAGATAAAAAGCCTTCCTGGCAGCTCGAGTTTTTTTTTAAATTAATTTTCATCAAGTATACTTAGGCACCTTCCATTCATACATTCGTAGAAACCCTAATGAACTAAAATCAATTTTGCTAAAGAAATAGCTATTTAAACGTATTTCCGCATTAGCAATCGGTATGTAAAAATTGTACTTAAGTATTGAAAAAATTTGTTTAAATTATTCCGATATGATTGTCTAATATTTAAACGCGAGGACGGCTTTTCCAAAATAAAACACTGAATATGCCAATTTTACAAAAAAGGACTTTCTCATATTTGAATTTACCGCTTAAAATACTGAGTTACCGAAACACGGCAGTTAATAGTTACAGTATTTTGAAAGTTGTAAGGCAACCAACTTTCTTTAAAACCTTGCTCATGTAAAATTATTATCGAAATGGCATTATTCAGCGTTTTACTTTGGAACAGCGAAGGAGCCGGAGTCGCTCCACAGTAGAGCTACCAGCGCTTCATGTGATACTTTTATAACCTTAACTTCAAAAAGTAACTAATATTTTCTACTTTGTTTCCTAGAAGAAGTTCGCTTCTAACAAAGAAGTTATTAAATTAAATCCAGAGAATAGAATCTCTTTTCTCTGAAGTATATAGGTAACTCTGGAGTGGATTAAACTAGGCACATCAAACACTACTTGAGAGAATGTTCCTAGAAGTAACAGCGAGCTTAGGACTAAGACACAGTGGTTATATTCATTCACTATTTGATAACCTTTTTTTAATATTATCATAAATAATTTCCCCGTTTACATAAGAGGCGGTCAGTGTATATTAATTACAGATAAAGAATATTTATTTTTTCTGTATACTGTCGCCGCGTCAATTTGTCGATACGAACACATGCGATCATCGCCTCTCATCTGAAATAATCTGAACGATAGGAAAATTTACCCAGAACATTCTGTATCAGCGCTAGGAGTAGGCTTTTATGGAGTAGATTTACTTTTAAATGCAGTTATCATAAGATTTAAAGTTCTCCCCGATGGGATTCTTGTAATTTAGACCTTAAGAACATTAAAAATATACTTTCCTGTTGAAAACGCAATCTGCAAGAAATTATTTAATTTACCTGAAAAAATAAGTAAAATCTTTGTTGTATAAAGTGTTGGTTAAGGACATTGAACAAATAAGCACTCAGGTGACGAAACCCAATTTTGCTATCACGCAGTCGGATAGGAAAAGATATTCTAACGTGCTTACATAGGTGTAAATTCAGCCTGTAAGAAAGGAAAGGTCCTTTGGAAAGTTACAAATACCATTTACCCCGTTGCATTTTTAGCTATCTCATCTCACTATCTCACTAATATTATAAATGCGAAAGTATGGATGTTTGTTTGTCAGTTTGTTTGTTTGTTCCGCTTTCACGCCGAAACTACTGATCGGATCTAGATGAAATTTAGTAGGTAGATAGATAAAGCACTCGGCTAACACATAGGCTACTTTTTATCCCGTAAAATTTAAGGGTTTCCGTAGGAATGCTTAAAAACTCAAAATTTCGGCTCCGTCACTAGATGGCGCTATCTTAACATTTTCTTTCTTTCTGGACACAATTCTGAAGTCCACGCGGATGAAGTCGAGGGCGGAAGCTAGTAGTTAATAAGTAATTATCCATGAGAGCAATGTTAGTTAAGTTAACAACCTATAACGTCCCCACTGTAGGGGCACGGGTCTCTTCCCATTACACATCCACACACGGGGCCCAAGTCCGGATTGGTGGAGGTTGTGGGGCAAGTGGCCAACCCCAGTGTCAGAAGTTTTCAAGCCGCCTCCATAAGGCCTCAACATGGCTTAACGTAGAGCAATGTATCTAGAGCCTAAGCAGCGATTCTGGATGGCGGGAACATCGGCAAAGGACCGAAATTAATCTCGCGCGGCGAGCGCCGGTAAATCTTCCGTCTGCTCCTGACTGCCGCACTTAACCGCTCGGAGACCTCTGTCTAAGGACAAAGCTTTCAATTCATCTCGCTTGACTGGTAACATGCATCTATTGTAGGTAGTGGAACGTCAAAACTTTAGGTTGTAACTCAAGACGGCGGACGCAATGACCAAAATCGGCTGGACGGACATAATTATTCGGGCCCAAATAATAGGCACCGGAATTAGAATAGAAAAGAATAGAAAAAAAAAATATTCGTAGTAAGAGGTACATTGCATATAACAATCCATTAAAAACGAAACTTATACATACACTATTATAGTCGTTATGCTGTTAACCGGTGCTACGTCAAGCACCTCCTACCAAGAAAGGGTCTCCACTCAGCACAATGCCGCTTTATTAATGACAATAAAATTAATATTTACTTGATAAAATTATGTTTCTTTCACACTAATTAATAAGAGACTTATAAATAAGCTATCCCTGGTGTCATGCTAATGATTACTCTCGCGAATGGCTATGTAAAAATACCGTGAAACTGCATTACAAACACAAACGTTCATTTCGACGCAATTTTGGAACCCACTTGGAAACAAACGCACAATCGCACAAATCTCCAGTTAACTTTACTCAAACTCAGTTACTGGGTATAACGAGGGAGTAATGACTGTGACAGACGTACTTACCTAACTCTTTTTGCTGTGATGAACATTTCAGTCCGGAATTTGGTCAAATGTTTTAAGGTCTTCGTCGGGTACCTACGTCCGATTCAAAAACACTTGTTTTCTTAGAACTTGTTTTATAACTTACTTTCGGAACTTATAGTGTAGGTAGATACTTATTTATTTTCTCTAAATCAAGGTAATGGTTTTGAAAACGGTCAATTTATTGTGACCTAGTTTTCACTAAGAGTACAGTTAGTGCAATTTTCCGATGCAGCTCGTTTTTGTGCATGCATCGGGAGAAATGGCTGCATAATTGGGTTGTTCGCGTTTACTTTACCACAACTTTGATAATTATTTAAATTATTGCAGTAATAACGATATATGTATATTATTTACAGTTAGGTTATGGAAGCTTCATTTTAAAAGGAACAGAATTTTACACACATTTCAGATTTAAATAATGCATTGTCTGTAGGGAAACATATTTCACCCTTAGAGTTGTTGAAAAGTATTTACTCTTCTATCATCGCTTTAGTAGAAGGTATTTATTTAGTAATCTAGATAAAACAAACTGGACTTTTCTTGCAAATTTAATCACTCAGCTGATAGATATTCGTTTTTATTTTATTTATTAGGCAAATGAATGAAAAGTCCAAAAAAATTCGTTTCAGGAAACTTGTTTCTTGAATAAGAAGTATATGGTAATTAATGTTACTGATTGACATCATACCTTTTTTGTAATGTTATTTATTATAGATTAACGTTGATATAGGAAGTAAACAAAAAGGTGATTGCTTAATTTAAAAATCGAATATATTTGATCCGTCTTTCTGTATAAGTAGTAACCGGTTTGAGTCGTATATGAGGTAGCAGGAAATGCATATTACGGTTCTTGTTCCACCGTCCCGTGGCCTCGCATGTCCGGTTCAGCGCTTGGCGCGGCAGGGGTTAATTAATGCCACTATTGTTTCTTGTCCCATACGTATTGTATTGCGCTCCCTCTATGTGGATTGTTGCTACCTTCTGTGGGCTTATATTAGCCCTAATACAAGCATCTGTGAGTTAGAGTAGGTATTCCTTACGAGCGTTTTCAGTGGGGGTCTTGTGTATGATAACTTTCGGGTAAATATGGATTGCATAACAGCTGTCTGTATATTTTTGTAGGGTCCTTCTGAAATACTTACTGGTCATCTGAGTTATCATATGGCATGCCTCGGGGGAGGCCCACGTCCTACGATGGACTAACACAGGCTGATGACGATGATGAAATTACTGTAAAAAACTATATTCTGCAAATAAAGCTCTTGAATCTTGAATCGAAAACGTCTTGATTTTATTCTCAAGATGTATGAAATAGTGAAATCGGAATGCATCCTTTAATATGGTCGTTTAGGATAAACAATAGTGCAACTCGCACACGTAAAAGTAATAGAAGAGACAAATTTTAAGTGAAAAATATTTTACTAAGACCTTATTTATTTCTGAAGCAGTCACCTACCAAATTGTCATCCGCAAACACCACGAGATACAAAATTCTGTTGAATCGTTGCATTATATAAAACAAAGCCATGAGAATACGTAACAAATGCAATTAATCTGCAAACATTTGTATGTTATTGTTCTTATTTATTTTTCCTGTGTTTATCATTTTTGTGTTCAAGTTTGTTTTGTGTGTGTGATCACAGCAATTACAATAAATGCTTTATCTATCTATCTATCTATCTATCTATCAAACATTTTGTTAGTTTTTTAGAACATTAACAAAAGCAACAAACAGCAGCAACGTTGTAGTTAGTTGTCACTATTCAATTTGGTGCTTTTAAGATGTTTAACATTATCATCAGACGAAACCGGTCCTGCGCTGTCCGCATCCAGCGGCAGACCAGTAGTGGCCGTCTTTCGGCTGGTGATGATGAAAATGAACAAGTGTTCATCGTTGACACTATCACATATATTAAAGTACACTGTGGTCACCAGGTGAACTTAGAAAACGTGTCGATCCTGCGGAAACTTCAACTACGCGTACTTTTTACGTGTTTATCGTTGACATGAGTTAAGAACATCTATTAAAAAGCTTTGTGATCACCAGGTGAACTTCGGTGACGTGACGATCCCGCGGGACCTGGAGTTCCCGCGGCCGGCCAAGCTGGGCGCGTTGCGCGGCGTGCACGGCGTGTCCTCCGACCCCATCGTGGTCGTCGACGCCCAGACCCTCCTCGTGCCCAACTTCTCTTATGACGGCGAGGCGCCCGGTGAGTTGAGACTAAAGGTGATGAGTGAGGAATACTTCAGAGTATAGTCTGACGATCTTTTGGCGTGTGGATGACATTGACAGGGCGACGCTTTTGTCGCGAATCTGACATTTACTTCATACAAATAGTATCATTTTTCAAGATGGCGGCGTTAGTTTCGGCTTTTGACCGCACGCCAAAAGATCGTAGTTAGATTGTATGAGTACTTGTATAGTGAATCAGTGCGGCTTGCGTGGTCGCGTCGATCGCGCAGGTTAACTGACTAGAGGCACGATCATAACTTAGGTGTTGGAAGCCCTTATATTTTGCACAACATAAAAGTAAAAATATACATGAAAAATGTAGGCGACCTTATCGCTAAAGAGCGATCTCTTCCAAGCAACTTTTGCGACTAGTGGCCATCTACTCTATAACATCGTAGTGACACATTCAGCCTGTTAGAGGGGCTAAAAGTTTTACTACACATTCTTTTCTAACAAATCTGTTACCTACTCGTTCTTAATAGACAAATTGCTAAAACAAACATTGTAGCAATGCACTTTAAAAGATTTGCTGTTCAAAGCAATCCCTAAACAACGAAAACATTACATTACAAGACATTTTGTTCTTTTACGAGTGACATAACCTATCCAGTTTGATCGCGGTGTAAGTGTAAAACGAGAATGCAACTGCATTGTAGGATACGATTCTCGTGACGGCCTTTAATACTTACGATAACTTTACTGAAGTACCACTTATATACTAAGCGATTTCAGTCGGCTGATCGTAGTGAACAAAAATGCTATAGATGTTAAGATGTCGCTCTTGTCTTGCATATCATTTCAAGCTGCACAGTGCATACGCTACCTTTGCAATGATGTAAGTTCTTGTTAGGGTTCCGTAGCCAAATGGCAAAAAACGGAACCCTTATGGATTCGTCATGTCTGTCTGTCTGTCTGTCTGTCTGTCCGTATGTCACAGCCACTTTTTTCCGTAACTATAAGAACTATACTGTTGAAACTTGGTAAGTAGATGTATTTTGTGAACCGCATTAAGATTTTCACACAAAAACAGAAAAAAAACAATAAATTTTGGGGGCTCCCCATACTTAGAACTGAAACTCAAAAAATTTTTTTTGATCAAACCCGTACGTGTGGGGTATCTATGGATAGGTCTTTAAAAATGATATTGAGGTTTCTAATATCATTTTCTTCTAAACTGAATAGTTTGCGCGAGAGACACTTCCAAAGTTGTAAAATGTGTGTCCCCCCCCCGTAACTTCTAAAATAAGAGAATGATAAAACTAAAAAAAATATATGATGTACATTACCATGCAAACTTCCACCGAAAATTGGTTTGAACGATATCTAGTAAGTAGTTTTTTTTTAATACGTCATAAATCGTAAACCGCAATTTACCTTTCATTCAAGTTACAACGAACTACAAAAACTTTTATATTATGTTACTTGCTGCTACGGAACCCTTCATGGGCGAGTCCGACTCGCACTTGGCCGCTTTTTTTTTACTATAAAGGGCGACAATAAGCTGACGGCCCACTAGTGGGGTATACACGTTCCAAGTGGTACCACATTAAAAGCAATAAATAATCTTGAATCTAGGAACTTCTATTGTTTTTATACGTCATAGAGCTTTATCAAAGAAACAGGTCGAGATGATGAAGTCGGATAGTTTAAATAGCTTGCGGAATATACAGGGTGAACGACGAGCCAGCAATCGCCTGAAGTGCATACAGGGTGTTCTGCGGCTCGTCGTAAACGTAACAGTTTGACGACGCTGTTGCGTTTGTGGACATCCTGTAACATGCTAAGTGCACACATCCTTAACATAAGCTTTAGTCAGATTGTCAATTGTTTCACAGTTTAACCTAATAGCTTCAGTTCCGAGTTATTTTTAACCGACTTCAAAAAAGGAGGAGGTTCTCAATTCGTCGGAATCTTTTTTTTAATGTATGTTCACCGATTACTCGAAGACGCCTGAACCGATTTGGAAAATTCTTTTTTGTTTAAAAGGGTATACTTCACAGGTGGTCCTGTATAAATTTTATCGAAATCGATTCAGCGGTTTTTGAGAAAATCAACAAAAACATAGCAAAATTATTCAGCGTGGTCAATTATAATGTTTAGAATTAGAGTTAACGAACATAGACAACTGGCGTTGGCAGTAGTGATACCGACCTCCTACCTTACCGAAGGTTTTATGGCCTTATTGAGTTAGGTCTCGGTTAACATCTTAGCCCAAGTAACAGTGAGTTTTCGAAACGATTTCGTAGCGGGATGCCTACTATCGCACTGAGCCGATTTACTCAATACTTTTAAAGAATCTGTAGCACAAAGACAACTTTATTAAACACTAGCTTCCGCCCGCGACTTCGTCTGCGTAAACTTCAGAATTGGAGGCAGCGCCATTTAGTGGCAAAGTAAAAATTTAGTTTTTAGCTATTCCTCCGGGAACCTTCAATTTTTCCGGGATAAAAAGTATCCCATATGTTAGCCGAGTGCTTTACGTATCTACCTACCACATTTCATCCAAATCCGTTTAATAGTTTCAGCGTGAAAGCGGAACAAATAAACAAGTAAACAAACAAAAATCCATACTTTTGCATTTATATAAGTGAGAAGTGAGATACTTCAGATCGCACCATGCCTACTTTTCAGTAAACGCCGAATTCACGTCGCAGTTCGCCAACTTTACTAAAAACATGGTTAAGTATTTAATAGTATAATGCCTACTTTAGTACAGTTTTATACAAAATGTCTACACACACTTTCGTACCAACTGCTTCAGTTGCCAATGAAAGTATCGTGAGAGTTTTGGTTCTTTGAGGAAAGCTGGCGTTTTATTTATATAAACCACAGCTATTTTACTTTTACCTATTCTTAACCAACTTCAAAAAAAAGCGGCCAAGTGCGAGTCGGACTCGCCCATGAAGGGTTCCGTAGCAGCAAGTAACATAATATAAAAGTTTTTTGTAGTTCGTTGTAACTTGAATGAAAGGTAAATTGCGGTTTACGATTTATGACATATTAAAAAAAACTACTTACTAGATATCGTTCAAACCAATTTTCGGTGGAAGTTTGCATGATAATGTACATCATATATTTTTTTTAGTTTTATCATTCTCTTATTTTAGAAGTTACGGGGGGGGGGGGACACACATTTTACAACTTTGGAAGTGTCTCTCGCGCAAACTATTCAGTTTAGAAGAAAATGATATTAGAAACCTCAATATTATTTTTGAAGACCTATCCATAGATACCCCACACGTATGGGTTTGATGAAAAAAAAATTTTTGAGTTTCAGTTCTAAGTATGGGGAGCTCCCTAAATTTATTGGTTTTTTTTTCTATTTTTGTGTGAAAATCTTAATGCGGTTCACAAAATACATCTACTTACCAAGTTTCAACAGTATAGTTCTTATAGTTTCGGAAAAAAAGTGGCTGTGACATACGGACAGACAGACAGACATGACGAATCCATAAGGGTTCCGTTTTTTGCCATTTGGCTACGGAACCCTAAAAAGGAGGAGGTTGTCAATTTGTCGGAATCTTTTTTTTAATGTATGTTCACCGATTACTCGAAGACGCCTGAACCGATTTGGAAAATTCTTTTTTTGTTTAAAAGGGTATACTTTACAGGTGGTCCCGTACAAATTTTATCGAAATCGATTCGGCGGTTTTTGAGAAAATCAACAAAAACATAGCAAAATTAGAGTTGTTGCGATTGAAGTCGGTTGTTTTTAACGTATTCAGCGTGGTCTTTTTAGGGTTTTGTAGCCAAATGGCAAAAAACGGAACCCTTATGGATTCGTCATGTCTGTCTGTCTGTCCGTATGTCACAGCCACTTTTTTTCCGAAACTATAAGAACTATACTGTTGAAACTTGGTAAGTAGATGTATTTTGTGAACCGCGTTAAGATTTTCACACAAAAATAGAAAAAAAACAATAAATTTTGGGGGCTCCCCATACTTAGAACTGAAACTCAAAAAAATTTTTTTCATCAAACCCATACGTTTGGGGTATCTATGGATAGGTCTTCAAAAATGATATTGAGGTTTCTAATATCATTTTCTTCTAAACTGAATAGTTTGCGTGAGAGACACTTCCAAAGTTGTAAAATGTGTGTCCCCCCCCCCGTAACTTCTAAAATAAGAGAATGATAAAACAAAAAAAATATATGATGTACATTACCATGCAAACTTCCAACGAAAATTGGTTTGAACGATATCTAGTAAGTAATTTCTTTTTAATACGTCATAAATCGTAAACCGCAATTTACCTTTCATTCAAGTTACAACGAACTACAAAAACTTTTATATTATGTTACTTGCTGCTACGGAACCCTTCATGGGCGAGTCCGACTCGCACTTGGCCGCTTTTTTATAGAAGGACTGTACAGATCTGCGGGAGCCACTGGATGTGATCAGCGTTACACACCGGTTAGTATGCAAAAACCTTGGGAGGCCTTTGTCCAGCAGTGGATGTTTTTTGGCAGATGATGATGAATAATAAAATGATGATGATAATTAATTAATTTTAAAACCGCCTCCATAGCCTAGTGGCTTATCAGGAGGTCGCGGGTTCGATTCCCAGTGGGGTCCAACTTTGTAGAAGTCGGTTTGGTTGGTGGTAGGGCATTTTCTGAGCCCGCCTGCTAGCAACCACCATCTTATCTAAGTCTTGCCGCCAAACATCAATAAGATAGCCAGATTCCCATTGCGTTGGCGATTCTTGGTAAGCCCGCTCCCGTCTTCGGCATCCTATCACTTACCATCAGGTGAAATGATGCCAAGGGCTTAAGAATAAGGTAAAAAAAAAACATAGAATAATTTGGAAATCTGCAATATATGTCGCAGCCTTATACCGGTGAAGTTACAGCCGTTTTTACAGCGAAGTTACTTAACCTGCTGAGCGCCGCGCCGCACGCAACCGGCGCGGCGGCGGCGGCCTAGTGCCCCCCTTCACACAGACTGCACATGCAGTCTGCACAATGCACATGTCACGCATTGCACACGTCTGAGCGAACTGTCACGGTGACACCGTCGTTTGTTACTTTCAATTTTCTTTGAGTTTTTATCGCCGTATTGAGTTAGGTTGCGAGTTGTTGTTTGTTAGAAGGTTTTGTAACTTTTGGTTTCTAGTTGGATGTACTTACTGGTACATACGTGTAACAGACAGTAGCACTTTAAATTAGTTTTAGGCTCAATGTAATTATCCTTACTATTATTACAGGCTCTGTCTAGTGTGGAGATCAAAGTTTTCTGTAAAATGACAATGGTTTTGTTGAATAAAGTTTTTTTTTATTGTGCGTTGTACGAGGTGCACGCCTGCTGACATTTTACTCACAAAACTGAACAACTTTGCTGATAATGCATAAAGAAGTACTTTTCATACAAACTTGGCTCACAAGCTGATCGATTTTATGTTTTTTTTGTTGTCTTACGAAAGTTGTTCAAAGAAATTATCACGACAACTTCCTCGGGGAAGATGATGCAGATTAACTACCATAGACAATTTTGCAAGGAGTTTTGCAACCTACCAACCGCAGGATCAAAACTGCCAACGCTACAAAGGAAAATAACTTAGCCACCTATAATTCATAATATCAGCGATAGGTAACTCAGTTTCTAGCCAACAGCTTTCTCTCGCTAATCATTGTCCCTTTGGAACCACGTAGCCAATTTTTTCAGCATGTTACAAGAGTTGCACATACGAAATTTCTTCAACATTAGCTAAAGCATTGAACTGCCAATAAGGAATAACAAAACATTTTACTGTATTAGTTAGGACATGCACCAAGTTAGCATGTCCCTTCTCAGCTGACAAACTTAGCCTCCTTACGCCCGCCGCCGCCCGTATATCAGAGTAACAGATCTATAGATCTCCCTAATGGACCCCCGGGCGTGGGCGCCGTGTCAGCGACTAACGGGTTAACGACCCAACTATCCTGCGTAATCACAAAAACATTACTTATGGCGGTTAGAGAGTTAGGACTCCAATCGTGAATCAAAGTTTAATCTACTACTTAGGTACTAAGAGTTAAAATTTAGTGACCCAAAGTGTGTCCATAGTTGTTTTGTCTCGGATGTCTTGCTTTTCACATTTCAGGACATCATGCCATATTGTATACTAAAACATAATCACTTATTTTGAATCAGACCAATGATTGATTAACTATTGACAGTAACGCCATAATAATTTTCACTCTTGTGCTTTTTCGCAGTCACGTAATCAAGTCAACTGGATTGTATTGTACCAGATGGTGCTAAAAGCCAAACGATTTCTTGTAGAATTGGCTAGAATACAGCACAGCATCATAACATAAAACATGGTCAATTCGTAAAAAGAAATAGGACTCTTTATACAAATTTGGCCAATCAGCTGATCGAGTATGAGTTTTTTTTTTGCGAATTGGCCATGTGTTCTTTGGAGAACGCTCTATTTATATACTTAAATAGAATTAATAGAGTCCTGGTAGACATTTTAAGAGCACCTTCGAAGCTGTTTGGATAGTTTTTAATTCTGTACCTTGGAGACAGATCAATGGGGAAGAAAACGCAAAGCTATTTGCAGATGGCGCTACGGACGCTTGACTCATAACAACTTTCAATTAGTTCCGCGTTTTTTATTATCGAGGTCTTATAAACTAGTGTTTTTTTCTGTAAAATTGTTAAATGGAAAATGTATGCGACTTGGACTGTTCCTCAATTAAAGGCGAAGTTGAAAAGTACATAATTGAAAACGTAACTTTTCCCACGTCTTCTTCATCCGAGAATCTTTAGGAAATAAATGATTTCCATTATTATTGCAACCAATCGCCACACAACGCGGCATTTTTTTAATAATCTTATGTTTAGTTCACGTAAACAATTTTTTCTATACGTTTTGACAGTTAGTATAGTCAAGCGATATCAGCGCCTCGCCGATAGAGGCTTTGTCAGTTTTCTTCCCCATTGTGCCACAAGAAGATTAAAATCTTCTTGGTTAACACACGACGTCAAATCGAAAGTGACAGCGGGTCACCGTGCACCGGTGAAACGCAAACGAAAAGCAGAAGGAATATAATATTGGCGCATTCTGAGAAAATTGTGATCCGCACGCAATTTAGAATTGTTAACTTTCGTCCCACTGAGTTGAGCGCGATATGCCGCGCTTTCACAAGGCAGCAGAGCGCTGCGCTGCGGGGGTAAATTGGAGGCATAGTCTTACTTAAACGATTCGAAAAAAAAGACAAATTAATGAAATTGAGCAAATTTCTAGGCTGATATAGTGAAATATTTTTAAACGATTACTCCAAAGTCGTAAACAAAAGTTTTCCCAATATAATTGATAATGATATAATTGACCACGCTGAATACGTTAAAAACAACCGACTTCAATCGCAACAACTCCAATTTTGCTATGTTTTTGTTGATTTTCTCAAAAACCGCTGAATCGATTTCGATAAAATTTATATGGGACTACCTGTGAAGTATACCCTTTTAAACAAAAAAATAATTTTCCAAATCGGTTCAGGCGTCTTCGAGTAATCGGTGAACAAACATAAAAAAAATTAAAAAAGATTCCGACGCATTGAGAACCTCCTCCTTTTTTTGAAGTCGGTTAAAAACAGATGAAGTGCCATTATATCAAACCATAAAATACTTTGACGGAATCGCAAAAAAATAGTTAGTACTTCCTTTTTGTTATACGCTACAGATGGTTGCACATGCTTAATTCATGTCACTTTGAATCTCTCTTGATTTCAATCAAATCAGCAGGACATTGGTTAATTTTTTATCATGTAATTTAACTGTACCTAAAATACATCTGTTTTTCTATTATCACTACATACTAAAGTCGCTTCCCGCTGTCTGTTTGTCCCTATGTATGCTTAGTTCTTTAATACCACACAACGGATTTTGATGCGTTTTTTTAATAGATAGGGTGATTCAAGAGGTAGGTTTATATGTATATAATACATTGCACCCGTGCGAAGCCGGGGCGGGTCGCTAGTCCAGTTATAAACAACACAGTCACCCAATCATCATTTTCTTTATTATGGGAACCAATAACTGATATACAATACATACAATACGGTGTTACTAGTCATTTGAGTGACTTTTTATCAATTGCTATAAACGACATTTTGTTGAAATTGTTCGCGTTACTGGCATGTGACGTCACAGTCTTTGACGAAATTATTTGCTGGTTTTAATGGATATAAAATTAAAAATGAACAAAAACATCAATCGAGTAATATTTTGCGCTATTTTAGCACAAATGCTATTTAGTGAATAATATTTTTCAATTTAATTCTGATAGTGTTAAATACCCTATTACATACATTATAGATTATAGACCAAACAAATCTGGTCATATCAAAAAGTTTGCCCTGAATGAGAAATAAAACCCACAACCCAGTCAGCAGTCAGGGGCACTAACTACTGAGCTACTGAGTCAATCGGAAATTCTAACAGTACCTGCCAATGAGAGGAACTAGACCACAAACAGTATTCCCACGGCCTGTCTGCTAGCCGAAACGACCTTGCCCTTCTGCGTTCGCGTCAATTTGATAGCATTTCGTTCGCGGCGCCAATTGGATTCGTCGCCCTTATGTAACCAGCTGGTCTCGCGGTTCTTAGGGCTGCCTCTGACAAGGTCATTAGCTCATTAGATACAGCAGTAAATATGGCCGCCATGGCAGCAGTAAATCTCTTCTGCTGACCAGTGGTTAGTCGGCTTGCTTCACATCAGGAGGTTACGGGTCATCTGATGTTAAGTAGTGATGATGCCGAAGATGGAAGCAGGCTTAGCAAGATTCCGCAACTCAATGGGTACCTAACTAGCTATCTTATCTCCATGATGGAACACATCAATGCTGTTAACATTGATGTTTTGGTGGCAAGAATTAGATATAATGGTGGTAGCTAGCCAGACGGGTTAAAAAATGCCGTAACATCAACCAAACGGAGTCATACAAAGTAAGACCCTGTCGGGAATCGAACCCGCGACCTCCTGATGTGAAACGAAGCGAGCGGACTTGCAACTTGATGACGGAGGCGGCACATCTATTGACGAAGTATTTTTATTATGAAAGTGTTATTTTAGTTCACTACTTCATTTTATTTTGTTATTTCGATTGCACAAGGATGGCATTTAAAGTATTTTCACTCCAGACCAAAGCTTGCGGGACGCGAAATTTGTCAGAAGTCGCTGAAGCGCTGATGACTGAACGTACAATTTATCACTCGGCTTGCAGCTTGAGTGTTTGTGTGAAGGTATTAATCATAATCACGCGTCCTCTGCACACCCGGGATACACTATATACCTACCTACCTATAGAGCCAGGTTACACGCTCAGTCTGGCGTCAGTCTGGTCCATCAGTCTGGTCAGAATGATCGTGTAACCCAGTGTCTGCCATCAGTCTAGATTAACCGTGTACCGTAAAAATCATCCATCATTCTGGCGTCAGTCAAGACTGATGGACCAGACTGAGTTTGTAACATTGCTCTTACGTTAGTACTGTCCTACTAAAATATTGCCATTCCCAGCCCTCTCTAAAATGTGGACTTACCACCTTGCGGGTAAGATCCGGTGCCGAATTATTATTTTGAAGAATAATTTTGTATATAGAAGACGGTTTTTGTAGGAACTCTCAAGAGCAAAGCTAATTATTGAAAACATTATCTGACTTTTTTGTAACAATTTTATTATGAACAGATAAAACAAAAAACCGACTTTAAATAATTTGTAGGAATAATTCGTACCACTTGGAAAGTCTATTTGGAAATCAGTCGTCCACAAAAAATGGCGAGAATTTCACTGAGGAGGATTCAAAATACAGAACAACCAAAGTAATAGGATTGAATTGTTGCCAAATTGTTTTTGTTTGAAAATCTAAAGCTTTCCTTTGAATTGCCAACATTGTCTTTCATTTAATAACAGTAAGTACTTATTTTATGAATTTTGGAAATACTGTCAAGATTTATGAAGATATTACCTACTTTCCCAGAATAAAAAATAGAACGACCTCATTATACCTAGTAATGGAATGACAACACAGAATCATGTTTGTAAAAATAATATAAGAGAACAAATATAGTCAAAAATCACAAATTTCCTAAGAAGCACGAACCTCTTTTTTCGATTTTATTGAACGTTTTAAGTGTAAAATGTAAAAAAAAAACAATATAAAAAATGAATCTGAGAATATGTTTAGTTTACGTTTCTATCGAACAAACTTATGCAAACCGACAAACTATTTTATACAGAAACCCTAGTAGATACCAAGATAAGGGACTGAAAATCACACATTAATTATATTCTTAAAAATTGCGTTGAATATATTCTTGCTTTTTTTCTGGTGTTATTTTCACATGAAGACTGTACAACAATATCTACATATAAACTTGAATTCAATGTATATACAAAAACACTTACTTATGATGCAGTTCGCTACTTTAGCAACACAAGCAAAAGGCTAAGCTCCTTTTCCCTAAAACTAGCAATATGGCGGCGGTGGCGCGGTAACGAAGTCTGCAAATTGCCTTTACTTGCGGCGTCGCGCCGACCCCAAGCTCAATATTGCTTGTTTTTGGCCAACTTTCCGGCAACACGAATTTTCCCAGCAACGATATGAAAGAAAATTTGTCATGTATTTTACTAAGCTTGTTAGTTTTAGTTTTCCATGGTCACAAAGAAATATACCCATGGACAAAAAATCGACTCAAAGATTCATGCACGACTTTTGGAAAATTAATTCAGTCTAAATGCTACGATAGTAATAAATGACTGCTACAAATGATGGACAAAAGGCTCTAAGGCAAAGTTTATAATATTGGCTGATTAGTTAGAACAAAAAACAGAAAAAAGACATCTCAAAATAGTATTATATCTAGCTGATGTGTGCACCGCTGGGGCCCGGGTCTCTTTCTTTTCGACTCTTAATCAGTATAAATCATATAATTTAGACTAACTATACTTCCACAAACAAGGGCCAAGTCCGAATTGGTGGAGGTTGTAGAGCTAGTGGCAACTACAGTTAGGAGTTTCCAAGTCGCCTATAAAGTATCTGACATGGTTTAATAACTTTTATGGATGTAGATTATGTCGTAAACTTCTCAGAAACGCGTCAATGAACCACAGAAAAGTAGCACCAAAATTTTCGATTTTTAAGAAAAACACACAGATTCTCCCTTATAGATATCGTATTTTAAACATTTATGGGCAAATATTTTTGGCGCCTATCGGTGATCTGGAGGAAGTATGAAGTCACAGTAACTCTACAACAGGTGGGGGAAGCAATTACCTGATGTTGTCAGCTCAGTGTGTTTAGGATGTATAAGCAACGGAGCGGGGAGAGAACTTTGAAAGAAAAGCACGTAAAGGGCTAGGCTGTATATACAGGGTGAAATCGAAATGGTGGAACAAATTTTAACTGGGTTTCTGCTCATGGAACTAATTTGATTACATGATTACTTATTATGGAGATGCCCAACATATTTTTGCGAATTGACCATTCGTTATTTAGAGAAAGTTGCTCAGTTTCATGAGTAGAAGCCACTGTGAAGTTTTGGTGGGGGTTCCAAAAATAACCCTGTATGTACTTTATTTTAAGAAACCTTTGTTTAGTAATAATTTTACACATGAATAAATTATTATCATTATGTAGTCTGGTTCCTTTCATCTCGGGCAATTAATTATCCCGGACTTTTGGACTATAAGCTTTCGGTACTCTGCCCTCTTGGCGCTAGGCGAAGTGGCAGGAGCTACTCCAGCAGAAGCACAGCCGGCTGGAGGTCAGTGCGAAGAGGAGAGAAAGCGTGGGACTATCCTAGCATTGTCGAGATTTGCATAGCCGCGATTATCGGTCTGCCTCGAAGTCCCAGCCGCCTAAGGTTACGATCCAGGTCAGCAGGGATCAAACCATTAACGAACAGAACTACTGACAACTGAAGTAACGTATCCTTCCTTGTCCACAGATGCCAAGTTCTGGGTGGGTCGAGGGGACAAGCCCTCCCCGCAGGGAATCCGCATCCCCGACGAGAATGGAAAAGAGGGCCCACTACGGAAATACGACAAGAAAACCATTGTGTTGACTCTTCCTGGGGTGAGTGTTGATTTACAGAAGGTTATGTACGATTTAATCAGCATAAAGGGGTCTGTACAAGTACTAAGATATTTTTATGAGTATACAAGTTAAACGTTATAAGACGCATTTCATCTTATACCTCATGGATCGACCGATAACCGTTCTGGGGTGACAGATGCTCTTAGGCGGCTGTATATATTCTCCATCTTTCGACCGCCATCGTCCGACTTTCGTAACAAAGAAGGAATTTTCTACGTTTCTCGTCACCGATTATAGATGAAGACATTCCATCTGTTTCCGTAGGTAACTGTATTTTGTCACCTCGTAGCCAAACTAACCAATACAATAACTTTTTCTTGTCAAAGATGAGAAATGAAAATCGATGATTCTCTTTTGCCACCACTCACAATATTTGATCAATATCAATGATTCTTTATTCTTATCCCCTTGTGATGTTACACAGGAGCTGACAGTGTTCGACATCGGCTACTTCGCGGTGTGGTGTGAGGCGTTCACCGTCAACTTCGGTCACGTGACACTGCCTCCTTCCCAGCTAGCCAACGTGCCTCCGAGCCTCAAGATGCTGGGCGTCTCGCCGCAGGTAGGATACTTCGCTGACTGTAAAGATACCTCACACACCGTGAAGGATACCTCATATACCCAGGCGCGGATACAGGGGGGGGCATGGGTGCAATTGCCCCCCCCCCCCCCTGAATCCTGACCGAAGTACTAAAACTTTTATAAAATGCAAATAAATAGAGGTATTTCTTAACTATTCAAAAAATTTCGCGCTTGCTACGCTCGCGATTTTTTTTATTCACGGTCAAATACCATCGACCGCTTCATAAATAAAGGTAAAATGAAAATTTGCCCCCCCCCTGAACAAAATCCTAGATCCGCGCCTGCATACACCATAAGGTATACCTCAATCACTGTACACGATACCTCACACACTGTAAATGATACCTCACACAGCTTTAAAGACTTAAACATTGTAAAGGATACCATACCGTAAAAGACACTTCACAGATGTAAAGGATACCACCCACACTATATAATATATAAACTCTATACAGAAAACCTCACACATCATAAAATATACCTTAGACACCATAAAATATACTTCACATGCAGTACAGGATACCTTATCCACCACAAAAGATACCTCACACATCATAAAAGATACCGCAAAAAAACATACATACAGATAGATACATCGTAAAATATTCATACCTCACACACCACATAGGACACGTTACATACATAATAAAACCGTAGGATGTCCTTTATAAGGGCATTTAATTTATACGTATTTTATGTACAGTGCACGATACCTTACAATATCTTACACACTGACAGAATATCTTACACACTTTACCACTTTACAGGTGATATAATGCGCCACTAGCCACTAAGTCAAAGTACCTTATATCTTATGATAATTGGTCGCCATAGGAATAGATGGCTCATTTATACAACGGTACATTGTTACCTCGCACATTGTATAGGATTAAATAATACATATGTACGGGACATTTCATAAAGTGATCACTTTATTTCACTTTGTCAATACAAATAATTTATAATATATTGGATGTAAACAAACCTGCAGTAATACTTTAAGGTGGAATTATTATACCCATTTTTTTATTGAATTTAATTTAGATTTCGGCAAAGTCGGAGAACAAAAGTTGCTCAGTTAAATGAGTTGTCGTAACATTTTATTAATGCTCCATATTTTTTATCGGGGGGATGGTCCTCGTCAGCATTGGTTCTGCAACCCGTCTAGGAGAAGGAAAACTCCGAAATCAAACCCGGCACGGGGTCTCCGTTAGGCACAAGTAGGGTCGAACCTGAACATGTGGTAGATTCCTGCAGCCGACCTGGCTCCACATGTATTGGCTTGCCTTTCCTGTGGGACAAGCCAGTGAGGCCGAGAGGGTAATGCAGGTCTTGGGCAGCCCTGCGTTTCCTTAACTCCGTCCCAGGCGGTGCAGTGTCTGTGGAGAGGTCACTCCAACCACGACAGCTATGCTGCGTGGTCAACAACACGAAAAGTGGCAGTTACCAGTGATATTGAGCCATTTAATAATTGACCACGCTGAATACGTTAAAAACAACCGACTTCAATCGCAGCAACTCCAATTTTGCTACGTTTTTGTTGATTTTCTCAAAAACCGCTGAATCGATTTCGATAAAATTTATATGGGACCACCTGTGAAGTATACCCTTTCAAACAAAAAAGAATTTTCGAAATCGGTTCAGGCGTCTTCGAGTAATCGGTGAACATACATAAAAAAAAATAAAAAATAAAAAGATTCCGACGAATTGAGAACCTCCTCCTTTTTTTGAAATCGGTTGAAAAGTTGCCTCCGCCTCCGAGGCACTGTCATGAATCGTCTGGAATAGACGCATAGGCCGTTGATTGATTGATATTTTTTAATGCAATATTTCGTAGTACATATTATTATCGTTATAGGTAGTTGTATATATCAAAAGTAAATTATGAAATATTGTTCAGTAAAAAGCTCTTTTATTGAGACTGCAGAAAAACTTACTCGCTTTAAATTGCATTACATGTAAAATTTTTAATTTGAAAAACTCGTAATAAGCACTACCACATTGCATACCGAACTACTACATTGCACAATTACGTCATCGTTCACAATTTCAAACATTTTTAGAAAAAGAAAAAACGTTTTTGACATTTGACAAAAGTAACTCGGCTGACTAAGGTACACGGTCATCTACCCTTAGCCAGATCAAAGAAACAATTCATGAATATGCGGCGTGTATGCAAATTAGAGAGCCGCATTATGCGCATAGTGCGCGCGTAATATGATACTGTTACCCCATATGCTTTACTAAACAACATTTTGAGGAAGTCGTTATGGCTGTGCGCCGGTGGAGTTTGCTAATTCAATAAAAAACAAATGAGTCGTAAAAGTCGCAGCTAGAATCCTTGAAGTCGCTCTTCAATCGTTATAGTACAATTTCCAGCTTTCCTTGTAGTTAGCACAAACATGTTCAGTGTAATGTCTTGTAATACAGGGGATATACTTAAAAATACTTTCGCAAAGTGCAGTGTTACTTCGAATAAACATTTTTGATTTATTGATATGATGTGACAATCAGTCAGTCAGAAAAAAGTTAATTAAAAATCTCTAAGATTTTTTGAATTTTTTGTCAGTCAGTAAGTTGGCCAGTATGTTATTATTAAGTATGTTGTAAACTATTTTGTTAAGAGGAGTCTAAATAACACAACGTAGATTTGTATAGTTATATAGCATAAATAACAGAAAACAAGTGAAACTATTAGCAGGCATTAGCGTCAGCTTACCAGACTAGAAACTAATTGTGATAGACGGGTTCCACGAAAACAGGATCATTTAAGAAGTCCTCTCGTACGCTTGTCTGGCCGTGAAAGTCAAAGATAATGTAAGTAAATACAATTTAAATAAATTATGAGGAGGGATTAAGGTTGTGTGAATAGGAGAGTAGCGAATTTGAATGTGGATGGGTGAGTGGGAAGAGGAAGGCCAAAGAAGAGATGAATATCCAGCTAGGAGTGATAGGAGAGATGGATGGAAGAAAAAACCATAAAAGCCATGTTGCACTTACCCCAAATGATTGGGAACAGGGCAGGTGGATATACGATTGAAATAAAGGGGAGCTAATATTTTGACACGAGCTTTGTGTCCGCGGCTTTGTTCGCAAACAGTAAGTATTTGACGAACCACTTGAGGAAGCAGAATTAAATATAGACAGTGTCCTTCTCCGCGTGACGTGCTTTGTGCTTGCCAAATTTCGTCAAGATTAGTCAAGGCATTGGAGCGTTAAGAGGGAACAAACATACAAACTTTGGGAGACATTTACTCAAATCTCACCTGATAATAAGGTTTATTTATTCTTATTTATTTCTTCAACGATCCAACCCATCTTTATCTTCGATTTTCGTAAATATTTAATATTTTCATAACATTTCCCAAGTCACCGAACGCCGTCTGCGAAGTTTCGATGTCCATCTTAAAATACCTAGAACTAAGTTGCAGATGCTTATTGCAATAACAACTGGCCCGCTCAGCGCGATCTCCCGCTTGGCCCGAACTTTGTGCAAGGAGAGCGCATTACAAGTTCCCTAAGCAATAAGACTGGTTGCTTTTCTTGCTAATGACTTTGAAAGCATTTGAACCAACTTACAAATAAGAGAGAGATTAAATAAGAAGAGATTTTTGTATGTATGTTGCGCGATATCGTCGCATATTGTGAACCGATTTAAATGATTATTTGTTCATTCGATAGAATAGTTTCAATACTTTTTTGAAAATTAACAAAAAGAAACATAAACAAAAAGAGTCTATTGTAAGCACAGCCCATCCCGGCGGCGGCGTTTTTTCACAAATTCTCGCACGGTGATTGAAATACTCGCTCTGTTGTTCGACAAAACGCTATGTAAAACGCGAATAGTTTCGTCTAAAAGCTGGAAGGTATTTTGGTTATTGGACTGTGAATTACTCGCTATAAGCATGGCTATTTTTTTAAACCAATACTGAGTTGCGTCTTCTGCGTAGAAACGATAAATACTCGTATATGAACAAACGTGTTACACTGTGAAAAACGACATCGGTCATTGTATATGTCGCAGATAGATTGCAGAATCCGCTGTTTTACAAAACTGCTAGGGATTTTACAAAACAGCTCCGTTTTGTAAAATAGCTGAACGACCTTTAGCGGTTTTCCATAATAACTGGACTACAATACGCATAATTGCATAAACGTATTGCGTTCGTCAATGCAGCGGGTCAACGATTAGAGGTTTTGTAAAACAGCGTGAAATAAAACGTCAGATTGTAGATTTTAGTTCTAAATTTTGTCACTCGTGGATCTGTGTGTCATAACAACAATAATGGCGTCTGAAACAGAAAGTCTGCCGAAATTAATAAATAATGTAACATGATTGAAAATGATCCTAACTCAAGTGGAAACAGTAAGGAATTTTATAACGATGACTTATACCTTTATACACCAAACTTATAAACTCATTGTGGGTACAGACAAGCCATTCTACAATACGTCCAAACGTTAGCAGTTTTGTAAAACGTAGCGCAATGGTAATCTATCTGAACGTCGTTCAGCTGTTTTACAAAACGGCGCTGTTTTGTAAAATCGCTAGCGGTTTTTTAAAACAGCGGATTATACAATCCATCTGCGACATATGTTGACATATATAATATATATATATCTTGTTATTATATATAATATATGAAAGTGTTATTCAGTAGTTGGCCTGTAATCCGAATACATTTTATAGTATACCTTAGGATTATTTCCTAATACCTACATATCAAAATCTTGAAAGTTCTTGGCAAAGAGCCTCAAAGACTAGAAACAATTTAAAAAAGATTGAAAAGCGTAGAAAATATGACTTCGTACTACGCCAACAAAACACAAGTAATGTGGTATTTCCGATAACCACCTGGGATTAAGCCTGAAATTAAACTTGTTATAAAGTTGGATTGATATATTAAATCGTTAAAGACAATAAGACTGCTTTTCACAACATTGAAACAGTGACTTATTAATGAATGTCGATCGCATAACATTCATAAAATTCGAAACATTTTTTTATTTTAAAAAGTATTCTCGCTAAAAAGATGGCAATGCGCTAATAACATCTCAATCTTTTAAGTAACCATCTCCATGTGCAGTCGTAAAATTTGCCCAAAGGTAAACACGTATGAGCACATACTTATGAAATATGCGCACAGTTCCATTCGCATCACCATTTGGAGGTGTTTGACCCCAGATTCAGGGCCAAAAGAAGTCTTCCCACGTGAAGCTTAGCCTTCAGAGCAGTGCATTCTAGCAAACGCAAACTCGGTCGTCTCAACTACACATCAAAGACCATAACAGCTGTTACGCAAAGAGGAAAATTAAAAAATGTTTACATACCAACTTACTTTGGAACGCAAATTGTGAAATGAGTAATTTAATCTACGAGTAGTTTGTAATGAGTTTGAATGTAGGGCTAT